>VXBS01003700.1:32880-71443 GCA_013400255.1 Sitta europaea | reverse complement strand
AGGGATGCGGGTGCTGCCGGGGTTATGGTACACCGGTGGCGGAGAGATGGGGCAGATACCCGGGCTGTGCTGTCCCTCATGTCGGGGGGATGGGGGTGTCCCCGGGGTTGTGTTATCCCCCGCGCCGGAGGGATTGAGGCGCCTCCAAGCTGTGTTATCCTCCTGCCGGAGGCATAGGGATGCCCCTGGACTGTGTTGTCCTCCGTGCCAGAGGGATGGGGGTGTCCCCGGGCTGTGTTATCCCCGTGTTGGAGGGATGGGGGTGTCCCCGGGCTGTGTTATCCCCGTGTTCGGGGGATGGGGGTGTCCCCACTCTGTGTTATCCCCGTGTTGGAGGGATGGGGGTGTCCCCGGGCTGTGTTATCCCCGTGTTCGGGGGATGGGGGTGTCCCCACTCTGTGTTATCCCCGTGTTGGAGGGATGGGGGTGATGGGGGTGTCCCCGGGCTGTGTTATCCCCGTGTTGGAGGGATGGGGGTGTCCCCGGGCTGTGTTATCCCTCTGCCGAAGGGATGAGGGTGCTCCCGGGATGTGGCATCCCCCGAGACGGAGAGAAGGGGCTGCAGCCGGGGCTGTGCCATCCTCGTACCGGAGGCACGGGGGTGTCCCCGGGCGGCGTTGTCCCGTGCCGGAGAGCAGAGGGTGCTCTGGGGGCTGTGTGCTCCCACGTGCTGAAACCACGGGGTGCCCCCCGGCTGAGTTATCCTTATAGCCTGTACCGGGGGGAGGGAGGTGCCCCCCGAGCTGGGTTACCCCGTGCAGGAGGGGTGGGGGTGCTCCTGGGGCTGTTATCCCGTGCAGGAGGGATTGGGGTGCTCCTGAGGCTCTGTTACCCCATGCAGGAGGGATTGGGGTGCTCCTGGGGCTCTGTTACCCCTGTTCAGGAGGGATTGGGGTGCTCCTGGGGCTCTGTTACCCCATGCAGGAGGGATTGGGGTGCTCCTGGGGCTGTTACCCCATGCAGGAGGGATTGGGGTGCTCCTGGGGCTCTGTTACCCCGTGCAGGAGGGATTGGGGTGCTCCTGGGGCTCTGTTACCCCCGTGCCACTGCTCCTGGGGCGGTGCCACCCCCTGGATCGGCGGCAGGGTGCAGGACAGGCTGCTCAGGGCACTGCATGCCCAGCTCTCTGCAAGCCCAGCAGTGCCTGAGGCTGGAGTGACCACCTCTGGGAACACCATGCTCTTCCAAGTGGTGCTGGGAGAAGTGACAGGAGCTGAGCTGAGCTCTCTTCTCCTTTGAGAGCTCCCAGGATGGAGTACTGCGGGATTAAGCTTGGCCTCAAGTGGTCTCACGCTATCTCAAAGCTGCAATTCTTCTCGGGCTGCTCAGGAAAGCACTTGGTGCAGGGGTTTTGGAGGATTTGAGGCCTGACAGAGAGAGTTTGCTGCAAGGATTCTTCTGCACTCAGGTTCCTGGCCAGCTGCTTCCTTGTCCAGTGTGTGTCCAGCTCTCTTCTGCGTGAGGGAGCAGGGTCAGCTGGGTGTCAGGAACACCCTTTCAAGCAGGGCATGAGCCAGGGGAGCAGCATCCCTGCCATGCCCATTCCTTTGTCCAGGTGTGAGTTCCCTGGTGTAGAAGGAAGGCTGAGAAGCAGAAACAGAAAGTTGTGATGTGGACAACCCCACTGAAGCTGACATGCAGGTCGTCTCGGTCTGATGGAGAGCAGCTGCCCTGGGAAGGGGGCAGGCCTTTCAAGGCAAGCCAAGTTAGCAGAGTCTTGGCAGATTTGCCAAGTGCTGGGTCTGTGGGATGGGAAGCTCTTGCTATGAGGAGCAGACTTTTGGTGCTTTGAGCTGTCTTCAACCTCAAGACCACTGTCAGTCCCCCTGGGTGGTTTTGATCAGAGTGGAGCTCATCTGCTCCCACCTTTGCAGATAAACCTTGTGGGAGATAGAGGGCAGGCTGTGAATTAGAATGTTTGATAAATGAGGTTGCTTTTCTGAAATATCTTTTTTAATTAAAGGAAAATGTTGGTCACATCAGAATAAGTTCTTCTCTGTGGGTTTGAAGTGATTCCTCAGTCAAAAAGCCTTTGCACGGGATGAAAGACAATCTGAGTTAAAAACCATTGTCCCAGAGTGAGTACTTCTGCTTCTTTCTTCCTGGCAGCAGTTGGCAGCAGTGTGGCAGGAAAACGTTTTCTGGATTAAGTGTGAGGGAGGTGGTGGTTCTGGGTCACTTCCTGGGCTGGCTGAGGTGATGAGTGGCTGTGAACAGCCAGGCTGTGCCCCTAGGAAAGCTCAGAGCCAGCTGTGCCTGCACCCTGCTGCTGGCAAACTGAATTTCACTGCTGGGAGTCCATCGTGCCATCCCCATCCCTGACCCCACAAGTGTGACCCTCCAGCCCTGGGCTGGAGGCTGTGGTCTGGTCTGTGTTTGTGCCTGTGTTTTCTGTCACCCCCGGGCTTCATGCAGCACCACCACTCCCTGTCCCACCCCGTCTTCCTGGGGAAGGACTGTGACATCTGCTCCAGCACAGGGCAAGGCAGACCATCCTCCTGCTTTGCTGCTGCCCGAGCAGGCTCTGCCTGAGCCTTCCTTCTACCCCAAAAGCCTTTTCTTCCCTGAAAGCCACTGTAACAGACCTAGCACAGACTAGAGGAACCTTTCTTCACCTCTCAGCTCTGTTCCAGGCTGGTATGCAGACTGCCCCAGCTCAGTGAGGGGATGAGCTCCTGAACCCAGTGCAGGGCAGGCAAAAGTTCATTGTGGGTGACAGATTAAAAGGGATCTGACCTGGGGATACTGGCAAATCGATCTCTCTGGCTTTTCTCAGGGTGGGCTCAGCCACCAGGCTCAGAAACGCTCACCTCAACTGAGGGGCTTGCTGTGGGCCACTCCTCACCTCAAGGCTGCCCCAGACTGCTTTTGGCACACACCTGGCAGGGGGACCTTCTTCTGGAGGAGCTTAAAGCTTTCTGGAAAGGGACCTGGATGGTTTCCTACTGCCTCCTTTGAGAGCAGGAACAAGGAACAGGGCTTTGAATGGTGTCCTGACACCTGATGCTCTGAGTTTCCGTTCCAGCACAGGGTCCAAAGCCAAGAAAACTGCCTGTCCTGCCAAGGCTGGGTAGGAAACTGGGCCTGGAGCAGCAACGTGGTGTTAACTCCTCCCTGCAAGGAGCACTGAGGCTCCTTGGATGAGCTCACTATCTGCAGCATTCCCCTTCTTGTTTCCTTCCAAAAGACCCGTCCTGCCTGGCTTAGCTGCAGCCTGACACTGTGGAGGTTATGAAGATGCTAATACAAGCTCAGTGATGAACCTTAATCACTTCTTAACCTTGTCCTCCCTGAACTGTGCTCTGCTAGGGAGCTGTCAGCCTGGCTGGGGGAAGGCCCTGGGGGTCAAGGAGTCCAGCACAGGTAGGTGGGCTGGAGCCAGGGGAGGCATGGCCTTGGAGCAGGGAGCATTAAATGTGTTTTGACATGTCAGTGCTCTGGCACATGGGGAATCTCCCTCTCTTTTGGTTTTTTGGTGCTCATTTCTTGCAAAACCCCATGTTTAGAAAATCAGGAAGAAGGGATCAGCTGTTAGTTTGGGCACACTTCCCACAGTCTCCTGGGGGTGGGATACTGCTCTGGGTAGGAAAGGCAGACAGACTGGCAGCAGCAAGTCTAGAAATCCTCTCAGAGAGACTGAGAGCTGCTCTGCTTTGGTCAGGACTGTGCTTTCCAGCTGTTTGCCTGAGCACAGCACACATCTGCACTGGGCTGTCTCCATCAGGTGAGACATGGACAGGCTGCCTGCTCTGCATTTGCTCCTCCTGCTGCAGTGACCAGATGTCCTACTCTTTGTGATGTTGTCCTACTTTCAAGTAGGTTATTCTATTTTTGCCTGGCCCTGTCCTTTTTGTGACTTTGCCTTCCTACATGTCCCGTGCCCAGCTTTCCCCTGGCAGAGGCAGAAGCTCTGCAGGTTGTGGTCCCAAGCAGCATGAGCCATTTCTCTTTGCTGTGTTCCCTGGGGACCTTGCACACAGGCCATGAGCTCAGGAACCCTGCTCCCCCTGCAGATCATCAGATGCTGAAGGTGCTCAGGGGGAAGGGTCAGGCTTCCAGCCTGCTTTAAGGGTCTGGGTGCCTGGCAGTCATGTGAAGGTGTTTGTTGTTTGTACACCTTATCTTCAAGCACCAGCACTCCCAGGGTCTGGAAGGCAGGTTTGAGGGCTGAGCTCATTCTCAGGTTGAGAACAAGCTGGGAAATGGGGATGGAGCCTTGTCCTGTCACTGCAAACAGGCAGGTCTAAGTCTGGGTACTGCAGCTCACAAGCCTCTCTTGGAAAACACCTTGGGCTGCCAGTCCCTGCTAGCCCTGATCTCTGACTCTGGCTCTTCCCAACCTCTTCACTGACCCTTTGACTTCAGCTGGAAAACTGCAGCTTCTTGTTCAAGCCAGCCATGACATGCTGAGGTCAGCAGGTCAGAGGCCTCTCAGGTAGCCCAGGAGGACTCCAGGTGTCCTGGCATGGCTGTGAGGCCATGGAAAAGGGCAGGGGAGCTGGAGTGCCCCCTTGGACAGCCTGTGCTGCAGCAGGGCCAGGAGGGAGCACACAGGGTGGAAGCTGAAGGCTGACAAGCTTTGGACCAGTGCTGCAGTTTATTTATGGCCTGCTTAGCAGTCTCAGGCAGGCAGTGTGGGTTAAGGCATCTCCTGGCCTGGATTGACAGTACAGATCCAATTAGCCATGAAAGCCTCTAATTATTTGTCCTGAATTGCTCCGGTGGTAACCAAGGCTCTGCTATCTCCTCCTTTTGTCTGTGTCCCAGCTGGAAATGCCCCAGTGTCCCTGCATCTAGAGCAGCAAGTGTGATGTACAAGCAGAGTCAGCACAATCTAATCAAGGGAGACAGGCCCTGTGAGTTAATGAGGGGCTGGACCTGCTTCATTTACTTTGGAGAGTTCTCTAAGCCCTGTCCTGAGACAAAGGGCTGGGGTTGCGTGTGGCCAAGATAAGGCTCAGGAGATGAACTGCTGTAGGAGAGGGGCTGCAGCCACAGGGAGGGAGGGGTGGCTGTCAGACAGGGCTTGACAGCAGAGTTCCTTATGTGTCATAGGAGAGAAACCCCTCCCTCATGAGGAAAGGCTGGGAGAATTGGGATTGTTCAGCCTGGAAAAGAGAAGCCTCCAGCGTGACCTTGCTGTGGTCTTCCAGGACCTGCAGGGGCTACAAGGGAGCTGGAGAGGGACTTTGGACAAGGGATGGAGGGATAAAACAATGGGGGAACAGCTTCAAACTGACAGAATAGGTTTAGATTAGATATTAGGAAGGAATTGTTCCCTGTGAGGGTGAGGAGGCCCTGGCACAGGGTGCCCAGAGCAGCTGTGGCTGTTCCATCCCTGGCAGCGTCCAAGGTCAGGCTGGACAGGGCTTGGAGCACCCTGGGATAGTGAAAGGCGTCCCTGCCCATGGAATGGGGCAGAACAAGATGTCTTTTAAGGTCCCTTCCAAGCCAAACCCTTCTGTGACTCCTGGACTCTGGTTCTGCAGCCTGGCCAGCTGAGGTTGGCAGCTGGAAGCCCCGGCTGCAGGGGGCACGAGGTGGGGTCACACAGGCAAGGCCCCAGCACTTCTCCTTTCCTGACACTCGTGCTAAGTTACAGCTGTGCATTCTCAACTGCAAACTGCTTTAAGGGAAA
This sequence comes from Sitta europaea, assembly GCA_013400255.1. Lineage (NCBI taxonomy): Eukaryota > Metazoa > Chordata > Aves > Passeriformes > Sittidae > Sitta > Sitta europaea. The sequence goes on along the minus strand of VXBS01003700.1, from coordinate 65,805 downwards.
CAAAGCTTTGCAGGCCACTTACTGCATCTTTCTGCTTCTTCTGGGTTGTCGTTGTGCAGAAGAGGGGCCTTGGCTGTCTGTGAGAGAAAATGTGCCATTAATGTTCTCAGTAACCTTAACTCTGACCAGACATGACAGCAAATAGCTCTCAGACGAGACAGGGCAGCCAGCCTTGGCCTGAAAGCAAAATTTTGCACAAATAATATTCAGGTCCTGTATGAGGGGCTAGCTGAGTGCTTCCACCATTGTTTCCAGGTCACGGGGTCCTCCAAAAATGGGTTTTACATCATTGTCTTGAGATGCTGCCTGAAGGCAAGCCATGGCTTTGCTCACCAAGTGCACATTTTCTTTGTGTGTGGATGGATGAGCAGCAGACCTGCCGGCAGCATGGCTCTGCCCTGTGCAGAGAGGAGGGAGAATCAGCAGGGATGCCCACCTGGGGGGAGCTGGGAGCTGTCCCCAGGCATCCTGGTGCAAAACAGGCAGCTGGAGCACCAAACATGTATCTCTGACCTCCATCCAAGGGACAGGACCTGTCTCTGCCAGGGCCAGTGCTGGCCCTAGGAGTCAGCTGACACATCCTTCAAGCCTCTTGGTGTCCTTCCCATGCAGTGCAGAGCCTGCCAGGGTCAAGCCAGAGAGCTTCCTCCATACAAATGGGGACGAGGGGGGCGGGCCGTGACCATACAAAAACTGTTTCTTTCCTGCCCACTTGGAAAGGGGAGCAATGGAATTTTAAGCAGCAAAGACAAAACTCTGCTGAAGGGGCCTCTTCTGTGCTTGCCTGTTGAAATCTCTGATGGCAGTGGTGGGGGGGGGGTCCAGGGACATGCCAGGCTTGCCCTTATTAATGGCTCTGTTGTTGTCTGCTCCAGTTTGTTGGTCTTTGCTCTGGGAGACTGTTTGCCCAAGCAGCAACTATTTTCCCTGGAGCAGCTTGCACGGGAGCTGTCCCTGGGGTGGGAGCTGTCCCTCTTTGTGGCCAGGCTGCACAATGCCAGTTCTTGTACCTGCCCTACGGGGCTGGCTCAGAGTGTTCTGGGAATTTCCTTTATGGCCACAAAACCTGAACTTGCAGGTGGAGGAGGGACAGGTGAGAGGAGACAGGATCTTTGTTCCATCTGGGACTTTTCCCTTCTGGATTTTAAGGGTGCTCAGCCTCTCAGCTCAGTACTCCGAGCAGGGGCACCAAATTCTCCCAGCTTGGTCTCTGCTTGGGCTGGGGATGCAATGATGGTGCTTTCCATGCATCACTTTGACCATCCAGCAAAGCAGCTGTGCAGCTGCTCTGCCCTGCACACCTCCTGATTCCTGCCCCAAGCTCAGACCAGTGGGCCCTCTTACCTGTGTTTTTCTCCTTGAACCACTTAGTTTTAAAATAGAGCAATTATCTCCCTTCAGAAAGCAGCTTACCCGCTCCAATCTAGGGCAGTTTGACAGTGCAGCAGCCTGCACAGCTCTCCCTGGGAGCACGGCTGTGTTCCCAGCATGGGTGCTCCAAAGGCTGGAGCCCCTCTGCTCTGGAGCCAGGCTGGCAGAGTGGGGGTGCTCACCTGGAGAAGGGGAGCTCCAGGGAGACCTCAGAGCCCCTGCCAGGGCCTAAAGAGGCTCCAGGAGAGCTGGAGAGGGACTTTGGACAAGGGATGGAGGGATACAACAATGCTGGAATGGCTTCCCACTGCCTGAGATCAACGTTAGGTGGGATATTGCAAAGAAATTCTTCCCTGTGAGAGTGAGGAGGCCCTGGCACAGGTTGCCCAGAGAAGCTGTGGCTGTTCCAACCCTGGAAGTGTCCAAGGCCAGGTTGGACAGGGCTTGGAGCACCCTGGGACAGAGGAAGGTGTCTCTGCCCATGGCAGGGGTTGGACTGGCTGATCTTTAAGGTCCCTTCCAACATAAACCCTTCTGTAATTCTGTGATTCCTGTCTGTGAGTTAGGATGGTGGCTGGATCATTGGTTTGGGGGCTGAGGCATTACTGGGGCTGAGCAGTCTGAGCCCTTGGTCCCACTCTTTCCTCTGTAACCACTCATGTGCCAGAGGGATGCAGGATTGGCTCCTTGGGAGCAAGGCCAAGATGTTCTGCCAGGGTTCACTGCCCTCCCTCCATCACCAGGGCCTGGGGGTTCTCTGGGTGGGGAAATGGGTTCCTGAGTCTGTGTGATAAGAAAATACAGACCTTCAGACTTTTACTTACATGTCTATCAACAAGTGGCAAGTCTGCAGGGAGCTGGCAGGAACTTTCAGAGGTGGCCTAGTCCATGCTCATGCCTGAAGATGGCAGTTCTTTTGTAGGTCTCTGCCAGCAGAGGCTTCTCCAATCTGCTCCTAAAATGCCTGCCTGTGCCCCCTGTCTGTTTTACAGGGAGGAGTACTGGCTGTGATTCAGACTGTGTAATTGCTTCTGGGTTTAAATGCTCAAAAAATAAGGTAGCCTTTGCAGAAGCTTGTTGCAGAGAAGGGTCAGTGATGGAGCAGATTCTGCCAGGCTCAGCTGCCATGCTCTCCGTGGTAGGAAGGGTTTACACCCTCACATGTGTAGATCACCTTATCTCCCCTGTCTTGGGATCCCTCTGCTGTCTCACAAGTCTACACACAGTTGTTGTTTAATTAAAAAATAAGCAGACAGGTATTCACCGGGAAAATTAAGCTGTTTTGTTCTTTATGTGTCCTTGATGCTCTCCTGGCATCTTATCTGGGGACAACAGCTCTGAGCCTTGAATTTGCATTTATTTTTGTCTTGCAAAGCTGGCTGTTTTAATTGGGCACAAGCCCATGGAGCAGTGCCTGTGCCATGGCACGCAGACTGGCCGTGGTGCTCGAGGGGAACACTGCCTCCTCTGCCCCAGGGGCTGTGAGGCTCAGGGATGTGGCTGCAGCTCGGGTTCACTTCCATGTCCTGGGCGACTGCTGAGGGCATTTGGCTTCCTCAGCCTGGAGCAGGGGAGGCTGAGGGGACACCTCAAGGCAGTCTACAGTTTCCTCATGAGGGGAAGCAGAGGGGCAGCACCAAAGACAGTGACAGCACCCAGGGAATGGCTGGAGCTGTGTCAGGGCAGGGGTAGGTTGGATATCAGGGAAAGGCTCTTCCCCCAGAGGGTGCTGGGGGGCACTGAGCAGGCTCCCCAAGGAATGGGCACAGCCCCAAGGCTGCCAGAGCCCCAGGAGCATTTGGACAACGCTCTCAGGCACAGGGGGGGATTGTTGGGGGGTCTGTGCAGAGCCAGGGATTGAACTGGATGATCCTTGTGGGTCCCTTCCAACTCAGCATATTCCATGATTCCATGACACAGCTTGGTGTAGCTGTGCTAAGCCAGCCTCCACACCAAACATAGCCCATGTTGAGCTGTGAAATATGGCCAGGAGGGTCAGGAGAACCAGAGAAAGGCACCCAATGTCACGAGGAAAGGCAACATGAGCTACTGATGATTTCCAGTGTAGCAGAGGAGAGCCACCTGACCAGAAGCTAAAGGGTGGGAGTAAACTCTTTGTAACAGAGGGTGTTTGTCCGTGCACACAGAGCACATGACTTCTCCTTTGGCTGAGCTTTGTGTCCTTTCAGTGGAGCTGGAGCTACAACTCACACGAAGAAGCTGGGGACCTACAGATGTGAGCTCTCAGTTCATTTGCCAGGGCTTGACAAATCCAGGGATGCCAAAGAGGGGAGCAGGCTGGAGCTGTCTCCACATTCCCTGGGCCAGCAGAGCTTCTCCATCTGGTGGCCTTAGGTAAGACAAAGAAGAAGAAAGTTAAAAGGCTGATTTTCAAAGGTTGGAGGAATTGAATCTCCTCGATTAAGGCACTGTAAAACTCTGTGATCATCAAGCTCACCCAAAGTGTTTGCCTTGAGCCAAGCCCAGGCTCTTCTGAGTGGGGACCTGAGGCTGCTGGGTACCTGAAGCCCAAGCTTCCATGGACACCCTCTCAGTGGATGAGCTGGAGCAGAGTTTAGAGATGTTCCAGCTGAAGAAGGGTTTCCTCCAGGGACAGACAAACTAGGACAGGACTTGTTTCCCTTGAACTTTTCCTGCAGGAGTGCCAAGCCTTTACCCCAGATCACAGAACCCCCAAACACCCTCAGGGTCCTGTCCCCAGCTGTGTACCCTGAATTACTCCATCCCTCCAGAGCAAATGCAGTGGAGCAGATCCAGCCACAGCTCTGCTAATGCCTGGAGGCACATCAATGTCATTTTTCCTTGGCATCTCCCACCTATAGCACCTCTGACCAGGGCAGTGCTCCCAGCCTGAGCTCCCCTGAACTCCTACAGCAACACTGAGCACTTTTCACACTGGAAATTGGGATTTGCAGAGATGAAGAGAGTTGATGAAGGAAGTCAGAGCTGTGGGGAGGGAGAGAAAAAGAACCCAGGAAAGCTGTTAATCTGCCACTTTAATTTGCTGCATTGTACCCTGAGAACATCATCGTTGCTGAGCTACCACCCAGGTGCTCATCCAATGGGAACTGCTGGAGATTTGCAAGTAGAAGAGCTTTAAACAAGAGACAACGTGGCTTAAGCCTGACACCCCATCAGATTCTCCTTCTCTGGGTCCCTGATCTTCCAAGAGGCACCTTTCCCACTTTGCATATAATGTGAACAATTGTATAAATATTTAGTCACTCTGTTGGGAACATTAATTATAAATGGAGACACAGCTTTTGAAAGCTGCCTGTAGGTCTGGGCACCCAATTTCCATTAATTTTAATGAGAGCCAGACATCCAAATCCCATTCGGTGGCTTTGAGCATCTCAGGCAGGAAGCTTCATGTGACACCCCCCGCCTCCATTCTCCCCACTCTGCAATTTAAGAGTGAGATTTGCAAATATCTTACAAATCCTGCAGATGCCTGAGTTGCCCTTGTGCCATGCCATTGTTGTCTGCTGAGAATGGTTGGGTGGCAGCTTCAGAAGTATTTCTAATAAGTCCATTTAATCCATCCTGTTAGTTCTTTTCCTTTGCACCCCCCTCAGCACAGCGATGCCTGAATGAACCCCCAGCCTGCGTGGTTTTTGACAGAGAAGCTTTGATGCTTGCAAATGACAGCTGTGCAGAGCAGGTCTGAAATGAATGATTGAATTATCTGACTGATTAAAAATGTGCTGTGGCTTGGAAGATCTGACAGCGAGTATTCACTCAGGCAGCTCACATGAAAGAGAGCACACATGCACGTAGGGTGTGTGTTTGTGTGTGCATTGGGAAAAACAGCCAGTGAGATGGGACAGACACACAGAGCAGCAGCTTCTTAAGCTCAGCATCCTTTCCAAAGCTCCAAATCTGCTGTGAGATGCTCGGCAAAGCTAAAACTCAGCGTGGTTGTGGAGATAATGATTATTTAGACAGACGTCAGCAGTGGTTTAGGAAATGGAAATTGAGCTAAAAAGTAGTGCAGGCTGGGGAATTGCTTAACTGCCCCTCAGTCCCTCCTGTGGCTGAGGAGGGGCAAACTCTGCTGCTGGAAACACGGCTCCACCTCTGTGCTGCAGGCAGGGGCCTGGGTGGGCAGCAGCCCCAGGGGCACCAGCTCCTTGGGAACGTATCCTGTGATCCAGAGGCTGGGAAAACTCGAGCCCTGGTGGGATTAGCTATAAAGGGCTGGAAAGATGGAGAAAGGAAGCTTGGTTATGGCTGTGCCCTTGATGCCATCAGTGATGGTAACAGCAGATGTGCCCATGCTCTTTCCACACCTATCTCAGCTTCCTTCCCAGTCCCCGTGTAGTAAACACTCCCTTCCCGGTGCCTCAGAGAAATTCAGCTCAGCTAGAACAGAAGAAAAATATCTGGAAGTGAAAGGAATGAAAAAAAATATTAAAATATGGGGTTTTTTTTGCAAATGAAACATGTTTGGTTGGCTCAACAAGTTCACAGGCTCCTGCTGGAATTCCATATAGGGAAAAAAATCATGTCATAAAAGTTGCAGTTGTAGTTCTCCATTGTGAATGGTCTTCTGATAGTTTGCTGAAATTGATTTTTTTCCTAAATTGTCAAACTGCTTTTCATCTCCCTACTTACAGAATATCACTATCTCACCCTGACCCCCAGCTCAAAAGAGGTGACACACTGGGCTATAACTAATTGCTTTATCTGAAATAGTTTTGGTTTGTTCTTTCAGCCCAACCACTGAATAATTTGCTCTTTGCCCCTTCCAGTGCCATTAGTGCTGTTGGGTGTCTGTAACAGCTTCAGCCTCTCCCCTCGTGCTCCTGTCCCAGTTCCAGTGGTCATTTCCACAAGAACAAATGCTGCAATAGTCCTAAGGGCACACAGAGCTAATGTAACTCATTGGCATCTGTGTCATCTCTCCATCACATCCCAAAATGTCCCTCTTATTGAACCCATTCAGGCAGCTCAGGAACACTCAGGGCAGAGAAGGTGCTGGGATTCTGCTCGTGTAAAAGCTCATCCTTGCTGATTGTCCCCCTGCAGCCCAGGTGTGGGAGCCCCAGGGCCCCTGTGTTTCTGTCCCACATTTCTCCCAGCCAGGACCTGACTGCTGAGCTTAAATGGAACATCAGATCATTTGAATTCCCTTTTCCATCCTCTGAAAATATCTGTTTATCATCAATTTTTAAAAATTTTGTAGACAAGTTGTTGACACTCCATGCCTGGAAGTGTCCAAGGCCAGGTTGGACAGGGCTGTGTCCTTGCCCATGGAAGGGGTGGAAAAAGAAAAGTTTTAAGACCCAAACCATCCTGTGTTACTATGAATGCAATCAAAATCAGGTTTATTACTTCAAAAATTGTTTATAATCCCCCTTTGCCCATCCCAAGCCTTTCAAAGCTCAGAGCCAGAGGGCCTGGCCTCTAGGCTGGGCTCAGGCTGGCAATGAGCCTTGTGCTTTACAGTGTGGTTTTCTGCTGCCTTTGGTCACTGTACCTCATCCTACAGGCTGAGCAGAGATCCAGAAGATCCAGGGCAGGACCTGGAGTGTCCTCACTTTCTCTGTCTTGGATTGTCTCAGGTAACAGCAAATTCTCCTTCCTTTGCTCTCTGCCCCTTCACATCAGTGCTCCAGAATCTGCTCACGGCCAGCAAAATTAGACCTCACTCCCTCTAAAATCCCTCTGCAGCTTCTTGGACAGGCTTCAGGAGCTGGAAGGCCACAATGAGATCACCCCAAAACCTTCTCCAGGCTGAACAAACCCAACCTCTCCTCATAGCTCCATCCCTTTGATCGTCCTGGTGCCTCCACTGGACTTGCTCCAAGAGCTCCACGTCCTTCCCATGCTGGGACCCTGGAGCTGGAGGCAGAACACATCCCAATATTCTGCCAGGGGCTGCTCTTCCAGCCAGGCTGGGGAGATCAGCCAGGCACAGATGGATCCCTGCAGACCGCCCGATCGAACTGGGGCGTGGACAAATCGCTCCCCTAAACAGCTTCATAACAAAGTGAAAGAAAATCCATGTTCCCAGAACAGCTTTCCAGCCTCAGGGATGGATGCTGAAGGACTCGTGCTGCTGCCAATGAGCAGCCCCACAGTTTCTAAAAATGACAGATGATGATTTTCTGTTACCGAAAGTATTGCAGTGAAATTGGTGTGATTCTGGATCAGGCCTCAGCTGGACAGATAAAGGTGAATTGATTACTGAACTCAGAATTAATGGTTGCTTAAATGCCCTAATTGCATTTGTTCTGAGCAGAATGTGATCCTAAATTGATAATATGTATGCAAGGCACTTGAAAGTGGTCAATTTTCCTAAGTTGGGAACAATTACAAACAAGAAACGATTGGAGGAAAAAAGGAGAAAAAAAATAATGTGTGTTCTAAATGAGGGTTGCTTAAGAAAACTTTGATAGATGCTGTCTCCTCCACAGCATGCACACAGTTCTGCAGTCATTGAAGATATTCTTAGCTAAGAATCTATCATTGTTAAGGAAGAGAAAATCAGAAATAATAACAGTAATAAAAACCCCAACAGGAAAAGAAGGGATTTGGTAAGAAAAGCAATGAATTAACTGTTACATAATGCAGAGACCTGGAAGGCCAATCTGGAAGAGCAGTCAATGAAAATTATGTTTGGTGGCATTAAGGGCTATTAAGGAGTGTGCATGTGTGTGTGTGTTCATATGCATGTATGTCAGGACGACAATAAAGGCTGCATGTTGGTTTTAGATGAAGCTGGTAAAGACTCTGCTCTGATATTGCAAAAAAAAAAAAAAATTAAAAAAAAAATAGGTCCAGTCAAAGATTCATAGCTGTGGAGAAAAGCAACCTGATGTGTCCATATCCTAGTATCCTACTGAGGGCATGGAAAGGTGCTGGCTCCAGCAGTAACCAGGGAGCACATTAAATGGCAACTGGTGAACTGAAATGTTTGTACATGTCTAGGGCTAGAAAAACTACACTGAATGGCTTCAGGTATGTCAGTACCTGGGTGTGGGGGAACCCAACTGCTGCCCCATCCCTGGAAATGTCCAAGGCCAGGTTGGACACTTGGAGAAACCTGGGACAGTGGAAGCTGTCCCTGCCCGTGGCAGGGAGTGGAACTGGATGGGTTTTAAAGTCCTTTCCAACCCAGGCCATCCTTTGATTCTAGGAAGTTAGTCCAACAAAACAGGATGACATTTGGTTTTTTGAGATGATGGATGGCAGAGAGGGGGAGACTCCTAGCACTGGGGTATAATAAAAGATGGAAGAGATGCTGCAGACCCCTTGTAGTCAGAAAACCAGACTCCCTGTGGGACCTCCAAGAACCTGCTCACTCACTTCAGTTGCTGAGGATAGTTTTCCTACATTAAATGCTACTGAAATTAGGACAAGTCAGATGCTGTGAGTGGTCACATCTGCTTGGGGAGCTGATTTTGTCAGCAATGGGCTCCCAGGAAGAAAAGTGCAAATTCATACACTCAGAGAGCCCCGTGGGCAGAGGAAAGATGGTGTTTTGGAGGACAGTGACTCATTTGAAAGTTCCCATGAAGGAAGATGATGAGTGAGCAGAGTGCTCCTCCAGCACTATCAGTCAGTCTTACCTTCTGCCAAAACCTGAAATGCCAGAAGTGATGACTGCCATATTCCAGACTGGGATTTCCCAGGCAGAAGTGCCTACACTGGGCAGGGAATCAAAACCCTCCACGGCACACTGAGGTTTCTTTATTGTGAGTGAGAGAGGTGACTGATCCCTGCACAGGAGATCAGTGCACAGGGTCCTCTTGGGACTTCCAGAGGCTCTGGTAGCTGTGCTGGCCAGGCTGGCCCTCAACTCTGACTCCTGGCCCAGCAGCCAGAATGTTATTGAGGAGCTCAGAGAATGAACTGGGGAGCAGAAAACCAGACCCCTGTGGAGCCCTAAACAAGTTTCACTTGAATATATATCCAGGAGGAGGTTAGGAGGGAAACTGGCCACAGCCTGGGGGGAAAGAAAAACTCCCAGGAGAAACATTCTGAAGTCACTGGGGTTTTCTGTGTAGGAAGAACCAGTGGTTGCAGGCTGACCCCAGACAGTGTTCAGGTGCAGGTCCTGGGATTGGAGCTGTTTCACCTGTGAGGTAGTTTGCTGTTGGACAGTTTGTCTCAGGGTGAGGTGTTTGGTGTAGCTCTCTGCCTTCTGCCTACCCCTGTGACAGCCCAGCTGGATGCAGAAATTCCAGGTGTGGACTTTCAGACTGCACCTTACCTCCAAAGACAGACATCACCCAGGACAAAGAACTGGTTTTAAGTCTAAGAGAAATTCAGAGCTCTCAAGGATTGGCCCTCATTCTTCAGAGGGGTTGTTATCCCCCTCCACATCCCCCTGTCCACACCACCTGCATGCAGCAAGACCCTCATACAGATTTCTCCTAATTGCAGCTTCCATCAAAGTGGCTTGTGCTGAAAGTTAGTGAATCCCAGATGGGAAATCCAAGGGATTTCCTGAGGAAAACAGCTGTGTGAGGACATGGAAGCATGATCCTTCCTGGGTACAAAAGAACCCTAGCCATGGTTTCATAATAAAAGCTGAGAAGGCTGAGCAGCACCCAGGAGTGTCCTTGTGTGCCACACCAAGAGCAGGGCATGGCTGGACAAATCTGGGATGGGGGATTCAGCACTCCAAGCAAAGGCATTAAGCTGCAGCTAAGGCACTTTTTAAATGGTGAGGGAAGTCAATAAACCCTGTGGGGCTGCAGGGTCAGTGGTCCTGCAGGGTCAGTGGTCCTGTCTTCTTTACTCAGAGCAAAGGGAGAGCAGAGTCTGTGGAGCTGCCAGCCTTGGAGCTGGGGTTTGGTGCATCCCATGGGCTACAGGAACAGGAACCCTCTCAGGACCACATGCTCCTGGTTTTTTTCCAGGTGTCCCCCTCTGCCCTCAGCCTAGCTGGAGCATTCCCATGGTCTCTATGGTGCAGGTGTTTGCAGTGTTTCCTTGTGGTGCCTGCAGCTCCCTGCTGCCTGGCAGGCTCACACGGGGTGCCCTGCCTTGTCTGGGGGCTCGAGGGGTGGCTCCCCTGATGCTGGTGTGAAGATGTCCTTGCCTCAGGATACTCCCACTTCCTCAGAGAACTCGTCTCACAGGTGGCAAAAACTGCAGACAGTTCAGCAGCACACACAGACTCGCTGTAGTTTATTTTTCTTAATTGGAAGAAAATATTATGACATCTTCGAGGCACCTGACAGAGCTGTACCAGGAGAAATCTCTGTAGCCTGTTGCTGGCAGGAATGCCCAATCAACGACAGGGACAGGCTCACTGCCCTGCCAAGGGGAGGAGAGGAGGCTTCTCCCCAAATCCAGCTGTTGATACGCTCATTCCCAGGAGCAGAATGATTGATAACACAGTTATTTGGAACCCACTAGTGGATATATTCTTAGAAACTAGAACCTCGTTTTCTCATGCTGCAAAATGTCATTTCCTAGGACTGGCTGCACAGAAATTGCATTTTTGCCTTCAGAACTGAACAGCACAACAGACTGATAAATATTGATTGCGCTTTTATATTTTAATTTTTTTTTTGCTAAAGCACTCTAACCTGATAATTGTTTGATTACAAATACATTAGAGTTGGTCACAAAGAGCAGCAGGACAGACTTTTATGATGGTATTAATCAAATTTTTTTGATGAAGGGACCCTGTAGGAGGTTAAAAGCCCCACACCTGGATTTGCCCAGCTTCTTGACTGTGGCCATAAGGTCCATTTTTGTGTCTCTCCAGCACAGTAACCTTCATTCACACTTGCATTTGTTGGAAAAGTCCTGAGTGTAGCTGCAGGGTGGCTCATTACATGGTTCATTACCAATGCTATCCCTGGCAAACAACCCCACGTGCTGGGGTATCCCTGCTGGAAGGATCTCTGGCCATGTCCTGTGTTCTGCTGAGCTGCTCCAGGACATTGTTTCACCTGATGGCTGTGTGCTGCAGTGTTGGGATGTATGGCTGGATGTTGTAATGGTATTTTTCATTTGGCATGCCGGGGATTTGTCTGCTCATTCAGCGATGTGTGTCCCCTGGAACAAGTTTTCCGGGGGACAGAAGTCTAGGGAGAGGTTTTCTCCTTGGAATCAGGAACAAGCACCTGGGGGAGACACCAAACCCTTCTTCCTCTCACAGAGGTTTGATGGGGCTTGGAGCAACATGGTCTAGTAGAAGGTGGCCCTGCCCATGGTCTGAGCTGGAACAAGGTGGGATTTCAGGTGCCTTCCAACCCTGCTGTGATTCTGTGACCCCACAGCCCCGTGCAGCAGTCAGGACACACATCCTGGTGCCCGTGTGTCACCAAGAAATGGGTGGTACCAGTACAGAGGTGTGCCAGCTCCAGGTGAAGGATTCTTGCCTATCCCAGCTGGCCCAGGCTAAGGCACCACTGACTTGTGCTCCAGCTGGGCAGCTTGACCAGAGAGCACCCACCACCCCTCACCTCATTGTATTACAGCCACCAAAAGGCCAAGGGACAGGGTTTGCCCTAAACCACTGCTCTGTTAGTCTGGTAAAAGGGTCCTAAAGCAGGAAAAGCCTTGTGTCCCCAAGAGGAGGCATCCCCAGCCCTCTTGGTGAGCCAGGTTCCTGGGGGAGCCTGTGGACAAAGCCATTGCCTTTGCACGCAAGAGCTGTCAGGATGGAGATGTGTCAGTGGTGCTGAGCAGGCACCAGGTGCAGCCCACGCTGCTGGGGAGGCTCTGGAGCCAGCTTGGCAGGCATATGGGCAGCACTGGAGCTGGAGCCTGGGATGGGATAACGGGTTGGGATGGGATGGGATGGAGCTGCAGCAGGTGGGAGTGTCCAGAGGCACGGAGCAACCCAACCTGCAGTGCTGGGATCTGCACCAAGGTGGGTCCTTGAGGCATTCCCAGCGCTGCGCGTCTGCGTTTGGAAGCGCATCCGTTGTTAAAGACACTGAGAGCATTTGGCAGGATTTCAGCCCAAAACTTCACGCCAGTGTCAGTTCGCAGGGTGAGGATTTGCTGGCAGGAAGCAGAGCGATCCCTCAGCGCTCTGCAGGTGCCCGTGGGGGGACAAGCCCCAGCGCTCCGGGGACATCCCTGGCAGCTCCTGCGGAGCCTCGCAGGCAAGCGGAGTGTCTGCTCCTGCCAGGGGCTCTGCCGGGGGCTTCGCCAGCCGGAGCTCGATTCCATCCTTTCCCTGGTCCATTCACCATGCCTCCTGCCTCCTCCCCCTCTCCGCGTCCCTCCCACCCTGCCTGCTGGATCCCCAGCAGTCTCTTGACACCTTGGGGGAAGGCTGGGAGGTGTAACCATCGCCAGCGAGCGAGGCAGAGCAGGAGAGAAGGGAGAAGGAAGCCAATAACAGGGAGGTCTAGGAAGGTGGTGGAGGGGGAGGGACGGGGCCACTCCTCCATCGGTGGGACTGCAGATTATTTTGCATGGATTGTTGAAGAGAAAAGGGAGCCGCATTTGTGAAGGGACCAAAAAATAAACAGCTCGTTGCTCGGGTAAGTGCCAACGCGAGCTCCCCGGCTCTCATTGTCATGCCGTACATCGATCCCCCCTCCTATTTAGCTTAGTTATACTGGGTTTGGTTCTTATTAGGATTATTTGATGCATCAGCTGTATGCTTCAGTTGCTGGAGACTGATCCTCCCTGGTACGTGCGTGCGTGTGTGTGTGTGTGTGTGTGTGTGTGTGTGTGTGTGTGTGTGTGTGTGTGTGTGTGTGTGTGTGTGTGTGTGTGTGTGTGAAGATGCCCATTCTCTGGATGTACATTGACACATTTTTCCAGCTCTCAGTGTGGTGTCTCGTTGGCAGTGTTACCCCAAAGCGTGCCGTACACTCACACACAAATGGTGCTTGCTGCTCCTGCCTTTAAAATCCACTCACACACGCAATTATTGAACCTGAAAATTAAAGGGGGGGGGCTCTTAAATCACAGCCCTCAGTGGTAGGGGGCTACTTCTCTTTCTCCTGAGCCTGACACGTTCAGTATTATGTTTTATAGCAAAGCTACATTTAAAGATCAATTCGGCAGTGGTTATTGCATCCAAATTACATGGTTGTCATGGAGATGGTACAGAGAAGCTGAAGTGATATGACTGCATCTGGACTGGAGTGGGGCTTCGCTGCCGAGTGAGATCCTGCCTTGCCTCCTGTGTCTTTTTGTCTCTGCTGGGTTACAATTTCTTTTAATCTTGAATGGAGCGGTGCTGTATTATAGGATTTAGAGGTCGAGCTGCTGGGAAGGGTGTGTGTTACCCCCACTCAGCACTGGCTTATTATCATAATTGTTCTATTAACGTCTGCGTCTCCCTGAATTTCTTCCACAAGTCTGGGAAGGAGGAAGGCGTGAGAAGGACAGATAGTTTTCTGAACACAGCTAGGGCTGGGAGTACTTTCTAAAAGGATACCTGCCATGCCCACACATCCCTGCTGGCTCCCACACCTCGGGGGGACAAAAGGGAAAGGATGCTCTGATTTTAGCCATGTTTATCTTCCATTTTGCTGCCTCAACTTTGAGGATTCAAGGAGCCACTCACCTGCTCGTCACTGTGTCAGGGGAATGGCTTTTTTAAAAAAATTATTTTTATTATTATATTTGTTTGCTTTGCAACTGGTAATATGGATGTGTTGGCAGTTGGGAAAGAAAATCCATAATTTATGAGAATGAAATTTTCCTGCCTAAGGCTAGCTAGAATACAAAGAGTATATCTGTGGGAAGGGCATGTTATATGTTACAGATGTGTATTTCTCTAGTGGCTGGGAGTAAATCACACTATTGTGCTCATCTTCATTATTTTGGGTGTTAGGCTGGCTTTAGTCAATATTTAATCTAAGCTCATTGTGTGCTCACACAATAAACGTGCAATTTGGAGCCTAACTTTACATCTCTAAAATGCTTTGGGAATGCATGTGGCATTGTCTCCATAAATGCAATTTCACCCTTTTCTGTGAGACCAAGCCTATTGTGGGCATGTAAATATAGTAAAAGGCACTGGTGGAAGCAAGCCCATCAGAATGGCAGTGTTTCTCTAATTGTATCACTAAACATAAGACAGAATTAATTACTAGGATAAACAGAGCTTTGTAGCTCTTGGATCAGGATAATATTTGCATGGAGTTCCAGGCCTGCATTATAGTAGCTGGAATTATGGCTTAAATTCCCCCCATGCCAGTAGATAATGTTTTTAGCCAGGAGTGGAGCAGATTATCATTAGATATTTTTGCATTAAAAATATGTTAAATCCCCATGTCCTTGTCAAATTGTCCATTGCAACTGTTCCAAAGTCTGTGATTCAACTAGGATTTTCCTTAATGTGATTTTCCCTGTACAAGTCCAAGCAAACAATGGATAAAGTCTGAAAGTGGGCGGCCCAGTCCAGAGGGGAAGTCGGGGAGATGGCTGATTCACAAAATGGATGGTTCTCCTTTTGTGCCTCTTTTCCCCCTCAAAGTTAGGCACAAGTGGAGTTGAAGTGAGTAGCTTTCCCTGGACATCCCCTTGGGTGTGTGAGGCTGGAAGCCAAGCAGTTCTGCACTAATACTGAGCTCCCTCCTGTCTCAGCACCTTATCACTCTTCAGCCTGCCCTAGGACGTGGCTGGATTGTTCTCTGAGGAAACTGAGGCTTGCTGTGGTTCAGTGACTTTGCCAAGGTGACAATGGCAGCACTGGGCAGGGGACAAGGGAGCTGTGCCAGGAAGAACCTCTGTGTGGCCACCAGGCCTGTTCAGTGTCCTGCTTGCTCTGGGGAGCAGGAACTCCAGTTCATGGAGACCAGGTGGATGGGCTGAGGGTGTGTTTGCTGAGGCTGCTCAGGAGAGCCCCACAGAGGGTGGCAAGAGGGACTCAAGCAGTTTCAGACCAGTTTCTGGTCAAACCCAAGATGAGGACTTGCTTTTCTGACCTCAGGGTGTCCTGCTTGCGTGGCCCAACACGTGGCTCTTCACATGAAGCTCTCACAGGTGTCTTGGCTTTCTGCTCTCCCCACTGGTGCTGCTCACCTCTCATCTCCCTGCTGAAATACCCTGAATTGCTCTTCTGGACTCCAACCCACAGTGCCATCACTTCTCTGCTCTCCATCCCATCACCCAACACCTTTTTGTCCTCTTCCTCCATGGGTTATCCCACCAGTGAAGCTCCCTCCATCCAGCAGTGCCACAAGCTTCCATGCCAGGGGCTTGCCTGTCCTGTGCCTGTTCTGAGGCATACAGTGCTGGGTATGTCAGGCCACCATGTCAAAGCCACTGAAGTGAAAAGTCTCCTTTGAAATCTGAAGTTGCCCCGTGTGGTGTCCGTGGTTCTGCACAAAGCTGGAGTGGTTCTTGTTGCAGAAGGAAATGGAATTCCCTGTTCAGGCATCTGTGTGTGGCCCTGCTGACTTGCACAGGTTGCTGGAGTTGCCAGGAGGACGTTCCCTGGGCTGTGAGGGAGCTGTGGCTACTGCCAGCAAAGTGCTGGCTGTGGGCAGAGTGATTCCTGCTGAGGGAAAAGCTTCCCTGGGGGTTGTGTGATCTCCTGGTAGAAGTGGCCACATCCCTTGTGGGTGCTGCTTGCCCTGCTAGCCTGCTGTGCACACACCTCTTTGCCATGTTTGCTGGAGGTGAAAGCATCCTCCTCACCCTTTTAGCAGGAAAATGCCTTTCCCAGGGATGTGCTGGCACAGCATCCACAGGAGGCTCAGTGCATCCAGGCTCTCAGAGGCTGGATGGAGCCATAGGAGTGGTACAGGGCTAGGTTCTGCACAGGAGGCTCGTGGTTCTTCCCTGTGTGGGCTATGGTGTGAGAGGGACAGGGTCAGCTCTGGCTCCCTCCCTGTTTCCTGTGACCCTGGGGAGGTGTCTGGCAGCCTGGGCAGTAACCACTCTCCTTCACGCTCACCACTGTCCCTCTGTGTTCCTGCAGGAGTTCCAGGAGTGGCTGAGATGCTCAGGGAGGTCCTTCCCTGCAGTCCATAGCCCAGCCTTCCTGACCCTGGGCAGCAGCCAGCTCTGCTCAGCTCCCAGGTGGGGACCCTGGTGATTCCTTTGGAGCAAACACTTCCCATCACTGGATCAGGCCCAGTGCTCCCTCACTTGCACCAGGCAGGGCCAGGCAGAGTAAGGAGCTGCAGGAAGCCTCAGCAGAGATTCTGCAGTGGAGCCCAAGCCCCTTCTTGTGCTCTCCATGCTCTTTCTGGGCTCTGGGCCTCAGCCTGGCACTGGGCACATGGTCTGTCAGCTACCTCTTCACCACCACTGCTAAAATTCCTCCACTCCTTCCTCTGCCTCCTCCTCACCTCACATACTGCCCTCCTGGTTTCTCAGCTCTGGGGTTTTGAAGCCTGGCTGTGGAAGAGGCAGGGCTGGCAGGTGGCTCAGCTGTCTGCTGTTGGGTTGTTTGAAGGAACTGTCCCCACCTCCCCACACCCCCATGTCCTGGCCAGGAGCTGTGCTCACTCTGGGTCCCAAAAGAGGAGACCACGCCTGAAGGGTGCCATGGGAGCTGGTCAGGATGTCACCTCTCTGGTGCCACCAGCCTTGCCTCAGCTCCTGCTATGTCCTCTTCTTCTCTGAGACATCCTGGCTGGCTCCCAGCAAAGGTGGTGCTGGTGGGATGCCCTGGCTGCTGTGAGACACCTCACTGGGGCAGGGAAGGGGCAATGCTTATTTCCAAGCTGGATGAGCCCAGGATTCACCCCAGGATTTTCTGCCTCCCACTACAGCATGGGACATGGGCTGGTTCCAAGGATAATCTCCCAAAGCCCCAGACTGGCACAATCTTTGTGCACTGGTTTTGTGTCTCCCACTCTCCAGCTCTGTCATCTCCCCACTGTAGAGGCCCCCAGTGTCTCTGGGAGCTTTCCATGAGTTGTGATTGTGGCAGGGACCGTGCTGGGGACAGGGCTGCTCTGTGACCTTCTGGATGAAGGGTTTGCTAAGGCTGGCAGCTGGATTTGGTGTCTTGTGCAGTCACTGGCCATCCTTGTGTCCCCTCCAGGCCATACAGCTGAGCTCCCCAGGTCTCTGTGGCCTTTCTGTGGCTCTGGGATGGAAAACTGAGTTTCCTCTCAAAAGACAAAACCTAGGAGAGCAAATCCCAGTGATGTCCCCTTTCTGGGTGCATGTGCCTCTGAGCTCTCCTGATCAACGTCAAGCAGGAAAACTGACATCAGACCCCAGTGATTGATACACTCAAGGTTCACCACCCTACTGAAAAGCCCAGGGGAAATTATGTGAGCTCAGCCTCCTCCCTGGCTTCTCCTCCCCTGTATGCAGTTGTTTCTCTATTATTTTCTTGATATGGAAAAACAAATTTGACACAAATGTCTTTTTCTTTCAAATCTTTAAAAAATTGTAAGATAGTAGGGAAATGCTGTGATATCAAACTAAATTGAAGGGTTGTGTTATTTTGTATCCTGTGTTTGCTTACATGCTCCAAAGTCAAGGCATAAAGCTCAGTTCTTGCAAAATTTTTTTTTTAAACACAGCTCTTCAGTGGTTTCAGCACAAGTGCATCACAACTCTAGGTAAGGTTTAGCTGACCTATAATTGCAGTTTGAAGCAAGTGAACAATTTTTCCAAAAAATTTCACACGGTTCTGGGCAAAAGCCTCACAGAGGTGGAGAGGGAGTTCCCTGTGGTACCTTCCAGCCTTCCTCCAGATCCAGCACTGGGTGGTCTGAGGCTGGCTCAGGGAAACATCCAGGGGCTGCCATATACAGAGCAGGACCTGCTGACTGCATCCTCCTCCACAGCAGGGCCTGGGCACACTCAGGGGTCTCTGCCCCCTCCGTGCACGGCCACTGGCTGTTGGTGCTGGACACAGGAGGGGAGATGGCCCTCTATGGTCTATGAAGGTGACCCTGCCCATGGCAGGGGTTTGGAAGGAGGTGATCTTTAAGGTCCTTTCCAACCAAACCATTTGGGGATCCTGTGGCACCTTCCCCAGTTCACCCACAGCCTCTCCCAACGCAGCATCTCCTCACCGCAGGTCCTGGCAGGTCGAGGAGCATAGGGACAACTCTCTCAGGCACAGGGTGGGATTGCTGGGCTGTCCTGTGCAGGACCAGGAGCTGGACCAGGTGATCCTTGTGAGTCCCTTCCACCTCAGGGGATCCCATGGAAGACAGACCTGGTGGACTTGGATGAGCCCTGCCCTCAGTGTGACACGAGGATCCCAACATGTGGGGCTCTGCTCCTTCCCAGATTCTGCATATTTTCTCCTCAAACAGGCACTGGTACCCAGCCTGGGGGAGTGGATGCAGGTCAACTGGGACCCTGAAGCTTTGGCATTTCCTGGAATAAAAGCAAGCTGGCTGTGGATGCAGCCTGCCCAAGCAGGATGCAGGCACAGGAGGAACAGGAGGGGTTCCTGGCCAGAAGGGGATACACAATGCAGGGGGATTCTGCTAAATTAAAAATATATATTTGTCTTTACTGGTACAACAGAAGCTAGGGGAGCAGGCAAGAGGAAAGTGAGAAAGCTTTATTTAATTAGATTATAAGGCCCCAAAGGCTTTAGACTCATAAAAAAAATGAAATGATTTTTGTAATTGAGGATGGGGTTTCTGCCAAGTGCTGCCTTAATGAGTATTTAGGTTTTGCCTCCCAAGTTAGCAGCACCAGGCAAGGGCAGCTATTCAAGCCACTCCTCACCAGAGTCCTGAGCTTGGAAACAGGAGCTGCCTGCAGTAGGGAGTGTTAACCTGCCTTTCCAGGGAAGGACATCATGTGTCCTTTCAAGGCAGTTTATCCAGGCCTCTTGGTACTCTCTCAACATGAAAGCCCTTCCCCAGAACCCAGGAGGCAGCTTTGTCCATGCATGAGTGTGGAAACTGAGGCAGCAGATAATCACAGGGTTGTTTTTCCTCACAGAAGCAGAGAGAATTAATCTGCTGTAGCAGCTGAGGCAGTTTCCTTTGGTGGCTCCTTCCTAGGGGCTGGTGCGACAGGTGTGTGGCACTGGAGCCCATCCTGTGCCTCCCCTGCCTGGGAAGGTGCCTCTCCTGCAGGTGATCTTAAAGCAGAGCACCTGAGCGTGGTGAAAGGGTGTTTGGTGTGTGCACAGCTGGGCCCTGCCTCTGCAGGAGCCACGGGACACCAGGGAGGGCATTATCCCTCATCCCTAAACCGTAAGACTGGAAAGAGCAAGAGATTTCTATCCCAGACTTTTGGACCTGCCTCCTTTGGCCCCTACAGGCTTCCTCCAAAGTCTTTCCAATTTTGCATGCAAGAATGGGGAGAGTTCTGTGTGCAGAGGCTTCAGGATTTCCTGTGTGCCCCTGCTGTGAGAGCTGGGATTAGTCCAAGAGGAGGTGATTCCAAAATGCCTGGCGGGAATGTTGATCCAGGGCTGCCTGGGGACCAGGAGCAGAGTAACAAGCCCAGGTGAAAGGCAGGAGGTTTGGAAGTGCAGGATCACAGCTTGATAGCAACACCTAAAATGCAGATGTGTTACTATTACTGCCATCAGAGCAGGGGAGCAGAAAAGTGGCCACAAAATTCCAGCAGCTCCTGGTAGATGTAGGGAATGGTCCTGTGCTTTATGAGCTGGATATTTTCTGAAAGCAGAAGAGCAGGAGATCCACTGCTCTCCAGACAACAGCAAACTGCAAGGAGTGCACCTAGGGTCCTCGGGGACCCTGGGGGCTCTGTGCCTTTAATTCTGCACGGCACAGCGATCAGCGATTCCCAGTGTCAGGCACGGGGCTGCAGTTTGCACACTCGTCAGCAGCGAGCCCGGCTGCCACTGCTCGTGTGCCATTGTGTCATTGGGTCACCGGCTGAGCCAGGCTGAGCAGTGCTCATCTCCTGAACCTCTTTCATCTTCACAGCACTCTCATTTCTGGCAGGCCCCTCTGGCGGGCTCTCTGTGCTTCAGTAAAGCCTCGGTCCAAGTCATCCCTTCACAAAGTCATTGTCTGATGCTCAAATGTGATGATGTCTGAGGAGCAGGAAAAAAGCCCTGAGAACACCTGAAAAAGTCTGCTAAGAGGCAGAATCACCCTGTTGCTGGTGGAGCAGCTCTGCTCTACCCTTGCCACAAAATCCAATGCAGGGCATCTTGGAGGTCGGGAGAGCCTTTTGGTCCCAGAGCAGGTGTGGTTAAAACACTGTCCTGGTGCAATTACATCATCCTGATGTGCTTTTTGCTCTTCTTGTAATTCCTCTGAGGAGGAGCAGCATCCTTGTCCTTATAAAGCAGCATTACATCAGCCTAGGAGTGTGCCTGGTAGAGTCCTTCCTCAGGGATAATCCTGCTCCTCTCACCATGGTTATCCAGCACATCCATTAAGGGCAGACCCAGCCTCTGCACAGGAACTGCAAAATGGCTCCACCAGGTTTCACTTGCACTTTCTGGGCAACTTGCTCTGTTTTCAGAACAAGTCAGCTTCAGCATTTTAGGCTGCTCAGAGGCATTCATGCTTAGGGAGGCCAGATCTGGCCAGGTCACAGTAAGATGTTCCTGTGGAAGTGTCTGCAGCCCAAACATGTTTGGCAGGGCTGGGCAGGAGCCCCGTGTTTTTTGTGTGGGTGTTTCCAGCAGGAGCATCAGAGCTGGGGCTGCTGTCCTGGGCTGGGGGCAGAGAGCAGCAGAGTGAATTCTTCTGCTTTGACAAAACCTTCTGATGCAGGTTGGACACAGCCTTTCTGCTGACTCTTACCCCTGGGGGCTGAGCTCAGCTGGAGATGTCTCCATTTGGGTGAGCTGAGCTCACACAAAGTGCTTTTCCATGTATTCAAGCAAGTTCTGGTATATCCAAGGTCTGAGCAGCATCTCCTGTGCCATGTTAAAGATAATGATAACAATCCTAACGGAGCAGTGAAATCCTGCTTTTCCTTTAGTGGTTCCATCCTGGCCTGTAAATTCTGAGAATAAATATGCAATTGTATTTTGTGCCATTTCTACACCCTGCTGTCTGCAGCCTGGGAGACTGAGCAGACAGCACAGCACTACACAGGTGTGATGGGCCCACCAAAAATGTAGGTGTGCCCCAGACCATTTTAATTTGAGTGAAAGATGCTGGAGAAAGGAGAGAGTGGTCATGCTACCTGCAAAAGAGACACCCTTTGCAGAGAACAGAATGAGTGTGACTCCTCCAGCATGGAAGAATGATGAACTGTTGGTGCCTCCTTGGTTTTCTACAGCTGACAGGCAGTTTTCAGAAGGTCAGTGGCCATCTGCTTGCCTTTGAGAGATTTACTTAGCCCACCCTTATTTTATAGGAACGTTTTCTGTAGTTTTGAAAGCAAAAGTGGAAATTTTGGGCTAAGCCACATTAAAAACAGGCTGCTGAAGTGAGCTTATAGGTGGAGTGCTCACCAGGAAAAGGGCTGATGTTCACATCCTAGTCTGAGAGGGGGGGATTTTCCTACAGCACTGTCCTGTCTGTTCCCCTGCAGTGGCTCCCTCTCTCCACTTTGCCTCTCAAATGTCTTGATTTGGTCCTGGTGACGTATTAAAGTCCCTTCCTATTAGCTCTCATGTTCTCAGGCTGCTCCTTGCAGGTCCTCTGGGCAGACAGCTTTATGCCCAAGTGGAGCTGTTGACTTTAGTGGAATTGCCACGTTTCGTGCCCTAACACCCTCTAATTTCAGGCAGGGAAGTTTCTGCCCTGCTGGCTGTCAGCAAATCTTGGCTGAGTCTCTGTTTTCAAGGCAAATAAGTGCATCTCGGTCTGACTTGGGTGAGGGAAGCTGTTCTTCCTTTCCTTCACTGAGATGAAAATAGAAAGTCCCCACTGGGGTGGCAGTTACCCAGCTGTTCCCTCACAGATGGACGACTTGCCTCAGGTCCAAAGTGGACACTGGTTGATCCTGTGCTGTGCTTTGCCTGCTGAAATCAGTCAGAGCAATTAGTCCTATCTGGACTCTCCAAGAGCCTTTTCTGGACTCAAACATCTTCAGCAGACAAGGTCTCTGCTACCTATCCATGGGAGCCTTGTACCAATGCAGCTGGTTTGGAGCTGGAATTCCAGCTGGAATTGTGAGGTGGCATGGTGACACTCAGCAGCATCCAAGAGTCTTGGAGCAGGTGTTTCTCTTGAATCCCAAGGATGTGGGGACCATCATGATGTGCACAGAGCTGTGTTGGCAAGCAGAAATCATGCTGAACTGATGGGCAGGGAGAGCCCTTTGGAGAGCAGGGCAAAATGAGGACCATTCCTCTCTGCCAAGGGAGCCCAGTCACCCTCCTCACAGAGACTGAAGCTATTCCTCTTACCTGGGATGGTCCAGGGTGGAAATGCAGACCTTTTGAGATGTCTGTAGATGTATATAATGACATCCACAATGCTTGCTGTTCTCTTTCTCCAAAGAGGATCCCCCTACATTGTCCTGCAGTTTCCAGAGCAGCTGTCTCATCCACACTATTGCCAGCAGGGTGTTCCTGGTGGTTCCCTGTGGATGAAGGAGTGCTGTGTGGAGAGAATGGGAGATTTCACTCTCTCACTGACAAGTGAGGAGTTATCTGGTGTTGCAGGTTGCTGGCTCCAAGCCAGCTTTCTCTGATGGCAGCACCCACAAAAGTCTGTTTGCTGTCGTCCCCCTCCCCTGACAGGTTTGGGCCATGCTCAGGAGGACCTTGCTCCCTGCTCTTTGGGTCACACTGAGCTCCCAAGGAGCCCAAAGCCAGTGCCCAGGACATTTTGGACATCTGGACTCACAGTGCTGCTGGTGTCCCTTGGGCTGGGGCCATCTCTCTGCACACACTGTCCACCAGCTTCTGTGGCCAGAGGATCTCCATAAAAGCCTGATGGGTGACTGGTCCTCATCTCTGAGGTTTATGGATGTGTTGGGTGTGAAGGGAGTTTGCCTGCCTTCCAAAACTCCATTTCATTCTGCAGGACTGGTCTCCATCCCTCTGGATGCTTCTCCCAGGGGATGAGCAGGATGGGCTCGCCTGCTGCCTCCTGAAATCTTGCAGCGAGGCGTTGCATGGGTTTAGTGTAGACAGACAGCATGGCAGGAATTTCCTTTTCTGGGGTCTGAGTCAGCTGCCAGCCCTGTTTTATTATTTTGGGTTCTTGGAGAATGTGGGGAAGGAGGATCAAGCAAAGGGAGGGAAAGAGAGGGGAAGAAGCTGTTTCCATTTATGGGTTATGAGCAGCATTGCAACGCTTGGGGATTTTTATGGGAAGTAACCCTGGCTGTGGGGAAAGCTGGGTTT
This sequence comes from Sitta europaea, assembly GCA_013400255.1. NCBI lineage: Eukaryota > Metazoa > Chordata > Aves > Passeriformes > Sittidae > Sitta > Sitta europaea. The sequence continues at coordinate 42,305 of VXBS01003700.1, read as the reverse complement.
TAATGAAAACAATTACAATGCTGCACCAAACTGAGTGGAAAGGCCCCATAAACAGCCTGGTTTTATTAAAAAAAACCCAACCCTACAGACAATCAGACTATAAACTCCCCTTCCAGAGAAGGTGAGCACCAGAGCACATGTGCACAGGTGAGAATGGGGCCAGCACTGAGGTGAGCCTAAAACCCCTGGAAACTCCTGCCTTGGGTTGGACTCAACCCAACAGGGACTGATTACAAGCTGTTTGTTCTGCACTGTGGCAAGGCTGGAGCCACTGGGACTCACCTGATACCCAGAACAGGCATCCCTGTCTCAAGCTCTCCTCTGAGCTCTGGGAGCTGCCTGAAGGTGAGGTACCAGGGCACAAAAGGCCTCTGCCCCTTTTCTCCACCTTTTCTCCTGTGCCAGGAAGGAGCTGGCTGGGATCCTTTGGTGTCCTTGTGATCCCTTTACAGCTGCAGGCTTGAGATCTGTGCCATGGGCTCCTGCAGCAAACAACCCCCTTGGCCAGACCCACGTGGTGGGGAGCACTGTGTTGGAGAGGCAGGAACAACATCCCTTGGGAGCTGCCCTTCTCCTTCCTCTGGGATGTAGAAAAAAATTGTGCTCCTTTACTGCTCCCTCTCTGGAGGCTCCTGGCTCTCTCTGGGCCACAGGAGATTCCTGTGAATTGCAGTGGGTTTCTGCAGGAGTGGGTTTCACAGGGAGCCCTGCAAGGTCTCCAAAGGGGTCAGGGTTTGCTTCTGCAGGAGGGAGGATCTAAGGATCAGACAGATCACACTGAGTGCAGCAGGATCTTTGTCCTCCCACAGCCAAGCTGAGAGGCCCTGGTGGGGTTTGAGAGGAGTCTTCCAGAAGATTGCAGACCTGACATGCTGCCTGGAGCACAGGGACATTCAGGTCCATCTTCATCCACATCCTGGACCTTCTACCTCAAGCTCACCCTTCTCCTGGGAGACCCATAAGCTCATGTTCCCTGTGCTTTTGTGGAGGCTTAAATGACTCCTACCACGTCACCAAGATGTAAAGTGAGGGTGCACTGTCAGAGCCACAGAGCCACAGGCAAGGGAAGGCTGGAAGGGCTCACAGGGGCTCCCCTGGTGCCACCCCCTGCTCCAGCAGGGCCATCCCAGAGCTCAGGGCACAGGAATATCTGGAATATCCCCAGGCAGGGACACTGCACACTGTGAGCACACTCTGCTCAGGGCTGGCACTGCCCAGGGCAGCAGTTCTGCCTCCTGTGCAGGGGCAGCTCCTGGGCTCAGCCCTGCCCCGGGCTCTGGGGCCATGGCTGGGCCAGGAGCAGAGCTGGGACAGACTGGGAGAGACTGGGACAGACTGGGACTGACTGGGACAGACTGGGAGAGACTGGGACTGACTGGGACAGTCTGGGACTGACTGGGACTGACTGGGACAGACTGGGACAGACTGGGAGAGACTGGGAGAGACTGGTACTGACTGGGACAGTCTGGGACTAACTGGGACTGACTGGGACAGACTGGGACAGACTAGGACTGACTGGGACTGACTGAGACAGACTGGGACTGACTGGGAGAGACTGAGACAGACAGGGACTGACTGGGACATCCAGGGACACCCAGGGACAGACTGGGACTGACTGGGACCGACTGGGAGTGATTAAAACACACAGGGACACACAGGGACAGACTGGGACACACAGAGACACCCAGGGACACCCAGGGACAGAGTGGGACAGACTGGGACACCCAGGGACCCCCAGGCACCCCAGGGCTGTGTCCCCTCTCTCTGGGCTCCTCTCCAGGCTGAGCAGCCCCAGCTCCCTCAGCCTCTCGTGGGCACAGAGCTGCTCCAGGAGCCCCAGGTCCCTCCTGTCCTGAGAAGCCCAGTGCTGGACACAGCCCAGGCTTTCACCCCTTTTCACAGCCTGAGGTGACAGTTCTGTTTGCCCTGGGAAGGCAGCAGTCAGGTTTGCATGGTGCACACCCAGGGCTGGAGCAAGGCTCAGCACACAAAGTGCTGCCCAGCCAAGGGGTCAGCATGAGGAAAGGAACATGTAAAAATTATTAAATATATTCTTTTATTTTTCCCTGTTTTAATAACCACAAAAGAGCACAAACAGGAAAGCTGTTAAGGATTTTAAGACTCAGCTTTATTGTTTTCTAAAAGCAAAAAACTGCTGTTGTTTCCCCAGGATGAAGTTTAGCAGGAGTCATTTGGATCTCAATGTGTCCTAATTGCTCTGGGGACTCTAATAAAAATTCAAAATAAGGAGCTGTAGCATTTGATTTCAAGAAAAAGTGTGTTCCATGCACAGTGATTTCTGATTACCCAAAGGCTCTTTTTTTAGCATGTAGCTGGTTTATTTTAGTCTGTGGGATATGTTTTATCCACGGCCTCTTTTCCACATTGGAAGTGGAGGATGTAGGACCTGCAGTTTGCACTGGAGAGATGGATGGAAACCACTGGGACAGCACATTGCCCATGAGCAATGAGCACGGGTACTCCAGGGGCTCTGCAAAGTGTAACTCTGCCTCAGGGCGTGATGGCCTGCCCCTCACAGCCTGCTCTGCTCCAGAAATGCTGCAGGTGACTTAGAATTGGTGTCACCAGGGAGGGACTCCTGCCCAGAGCAGGGGGTGATGTACAGAGCAGTTTGGTGGAAATCTTTGGTGTGCCCACATCTTGAGTACACTATGCAGAGCTGCTTTCCCTCTGTTCAGAGTGTAACAGAGCGACAGAAGTGAAAGATTGAGAGAAAATCCAGAAAAAGGTAGCCAAAATACTCGAGGGGGTGGAGCAGCTGTCTTCTGAGAACAGGCTAAGAAGGCATGGTCTACAATCTGGAGAGGAGAGGCTGAGAATGATATGACTGAGGTCTTCAAAATCGTATAAAAGACAAACCCATGGGAGAAATGAATGAGGATTTTCACAATGAGAATGGTAGAAGGTTTTTATTTTCAGCCACGTTGAAAGGGCAGAGGTCAAAGCAGAGACATTAGAAGGAAGAAATGTGCTTCAAAGAGAAGAACGTGGCTGTGATCTCTCCATGTCTCTACAGGATTGTCTCCTCAAAGAGCCCTGACCCTGCCCATGTGCAGGGTCCTGTGTGACACCTGCCTTTTATAAATTCACTGGTAAGTCAGGTCACAAAAGCACTGCCATCCCTGTCCTGCAGCCTTGCTGTGGATGGGGTCTACAGCCTGGACACCAAATGGCTGCTGGGCACATTCCATTCCTGCTCCCAGGGGACAGGAACTCAGAGCACATGGTCCATCACAGCAAAGGATGTCACTATAGGCATTGCAGCCCAAGAAGTTCAACATCTCTTCCACCCAAACCATTCCATGATTCTGTCCTCACTAAGCCAGAGGGAAGGGGATGCAGAGCAGCAAGGAAAAGCAAGGCTGCTCCAGGAAGCAGCCCAGCTCAGCATGAACTTGAGGAAAAGCTCATGCTTGACTAAGCAGCAGGATTCTTCTCCAAGCCTTCCTGTGTCCCAGCAGCCAAGTGGTTACACAAAACTGAAGTGGGAGCCTTTCCAGTTCCTAACGCAGGGAAGAAAATTAAAAATAAATCATTTCCCACCAGCCATTCAGCTTCAACAAAAGCTGGGACACTTCCAGAGCCAGTCCCTGAAAGAGCTGCTGTGTGGTTTCCAACCCCTCACAAAATGAGGGCAAACTTTGCTGCATCTCTGCCCGGCCTCTTCAGGAGCAGGACTTCCCTGCAGTGGATGCCAGCCCAGCTTCGCTGGCCCTGCTGCAAATCCAGCATCATCCCACGGCAGATGATGGGGGATTTCTGCTCTCCTTCCCTCCCAGCCAGCCCTGCCCAGTCTCCTCCTGATCCAGGGGCTGTGCAGGCCCTGGGGCAGAGTGGGGCTGGAGCAGGGAGTGAGTGGCTGTCCTGAACTGCTATCCTGTGCCACTGGAAACTCGCAGTGATGAGCTGGTGCTGCTGGAATTCTGATAAATGGAGCTAATAGCTGTTGGCTTGCTGAGTCTGGCCTGCAAACCAGGGCAGCATGAGATGGCCACAGGGATGGGGTCCTCAGTTCCTTCAGCCTCTGTTCCATCTCTCCCACCAAGCCCCAGCTCTGGGAAGGAGATGGAAAGGCCATGGTTGTCCATGGATCATGGATGCCTTGGCTTCCCTCAGCCTCTCCTACAGCAATAACCTAGCATGAGTCCATGTTCATCTTTCTAGCATGAGTCCATGTTCATCTTTCTAGCATGAATCCATGTTCTTCTACTCAAGTGGGCCTTACAGAACTGATCTGCTCCAAATCATGGAGCTCCTGCTTAGCAGCTGCCTACAGCCCAGCAGGGCCCCATTATCTGCTGCTGGGACCAGTCCTGGCTGGGAGATGTGCCAGGTCACCCCCTTTTCTTGCCAGACCCTTTTTTGAATGCTAACCCTGGGAACACTGGACATGCAAGGGGTGCCCACCCTATTCCCAGGACCTAGGGAAGAGCAGTCACTTGAGAGAGTGCCTGAGCCTGCAGAAAGGGCAAGACTTGTGAAAACCCACAGATGGGAACCCACATACCATTTTTCAGCCCTTGCCTGCTTCAGAGAGCACTTTGCAAAGCAGAAACAGAAGGAAATGAGGAGGCACTGGGGGAGTGTCAGCCTGCAGTCACAGGCAGCCAGGCTGCACAGCTTTGGGACAGTCTGAGGAGCCCCAGAGGAACCTCTGAACACCCCCATCCCCTGCCCCAGTGCTGCAGTGTGTCCTGCCCCCACAGGACAAAGGCTGAGCTGCTCTTTGGTGCTGTCCAGAGCAAACAGAACAGTGTTGAGAGTCTGGCTTTGGGCTTTGCCCAGAGCTGGTGACCTTTCAGCTGTCTGCTGGAGGCAGATGGGGACAGTTGCAACCAGCTGTTCCACCATCGTTTGTCTTCCAGGTTTTCCAAGCTGTGGAAAACTTGTGTCTCCTCCCTCTGCTCCTGTGTCTTCCAGCCTGTCTGCTCCTCCCTTTGCTCATGTACCTTCCCCACACAGGTGGGGAGGCAGCAGGTCGTGGGTGAGCTATAGGGTGGGAGAAACCCTCTGCAGCTGACGTGGGAGGAGCTGGGAGTGTGGCAGGAGTTGCCTGCATGGCTCCAGTGCAAGGCAGCACCATGCAGGGCTGCCACCAGAGCCACAGACTGTCACAATCCAATCTTGCAGCTCCTCTGGAAAATCTGGGAAGCCTCAGCCACCCATGGACCTGTGTGTCTTCAAGTGACTGTCACTGCAAGCAAAAATGAAGTTGGTGACTTGTTGGGAGTTTGTCATGCTTTTCTGCACCCTCAGCTTGTCTGCAGCCTCAGCAGCCCCCAAGCAGGGATCCAGTGGGGGACACTCAAACCTCAAGGGTCAAGAGGCTGCAGGAGGCCCGGATTTCTCCTCCTGGATGTGCTCAGCTCCCAGTTTTGTCCCACTGGAAGCTGATGGTGTTCCCAGCTCAGCAATAGTCTGTGCACACATCCTGCCAGGGCTTCCCTGGTGCCTCTTCTCCAGCAGGAGCACAGGCCAAGGAGGAACATGACTAAGGCTTTAACTATTGATTCCTCAGCACTCCTTCCAGACCACAGACATTCCAGTGAGACTTCACAGAGGGTCAAACAGTAGTATAATGCTTAACAACTGTAGTAGTTTATGTGTAATAAAAAAATGGTGGGGTTTTTTTTTCTTTTAATATAAATAATGTAAGTTACTTAAAGTTAGGAGGGATGGCTGGGACACCACACTTGCTGAGGTTTGCCAACATTTCTTACTCAGGCTCACGTCCCAACTGCTTTTAGTTTCCTGTTTTCTGGTTGCATACAGCTGTGCCAAGCTTGAACTATTGGACTGGAATTCAGCTTGGGTGGTTCCTACTGGAGTTTTTGGATGGATGGCAGGGACGTGGAGAATTTCAGCTCAAAGCCTGTTGGCTGTTTTCAAAAAAATTCACTCAAAACCCCCGCATTATTCATCTCATATTAAGAAAAAGGCCAGTAAAGCTTTGCTGGAAAGATTCCTCCAAAGATTTGAACAGTGGCTCAGTGTTGCATGTCTTACACATCTGTATTAAACCTTCACTTTGAGAAAGTCAAAATTTGGCCCACGTTAGGTTTGCAGTATTTTTGGGGATCACAGTGTGGTTATGCTCAGGAGAGTGTTGGTTGGTAGTTTTGCAAGTAAATTCCTGGAAGATGCTCCTTTGGCTTGGCCCTGCTGTCAGTGCATGGAACACAAAGGGCCTGGGACTGATTTTCTCTCCTAGATTTGGTGGGAAAGAGATTTACAGTTTTTCCCTCCTAATTTGGGAAGGCAGATGAACAGGCTAGAGGAGACTTGGCCCACATGTGTGAACCTGAGGACTGTCCCAGGTGCTTGTTTTGCCTTCCCTTGGGAGGGCTCAGCTCCTGCAGGTGGGATTCTGGGCTACAGGAGCCTGATGTGCTGGTGACCCAGGAAGTCTAGGGCAGCCTTACTCTTGTGGCTAGTGCAGAATGAAGCTGAAAGCCTGCAAGGGCAAGCCCAAGAGAGGGTATAAGCAGATCTCTCTGCAGGGACTCGACACAGCCATCTGCTGCCAGGCTGCTCCATGGGCTCTTTCCAGCCACTGGAAAGCAGGTGGCACATCTGGACCCTGACCCACCCATCACCTCCAGCAGCACACAGGCAGTGGTGTCCTGTCTGTCTGTCTCCATCAGCTCTGTGCAAGTCTGGCCTGTGAGCTCAGGGGACACACCATCTGGGGTGGCCTGACATGGACACATCACTGTCCATCCCTGCGTTGTGCAGAACACTCTGCAAGAGAAATGTTGCTGCATCAATCACTCTGATAGCTCAGATTTGCTTGCATTTAGCTCAAAGACCTTTAACATGGCTCTTGTTTGTTGGGGGGACAGGTCAGGAGCTCAGGTATCTCACTCTATGGATGTGATGGGTGAAATTGGACATTCTGTGGGCTCACATCGAAAAGTTTCTTATGAAGTCTGCAACCACAGAGTCCCTTTGCTCCACTTTAGCTGGCTGTGGGGGCTTTGTAAGGAAAGATGTCAGAAGCCCTGTGTAAGGAATACTCTTGCACTGCTGTGACTGAAACCCCAGAGAACCAGAGCATGCTGAGGAAAAAGCACTTGTAGTGTTCTGCCAAGGAGCCATGGGATGGGTCTGGGAAAGAGCCCGATGAGGAGCAGCAGCAGGGAGGCAGGAGACCAGAAGGATTCTCCTCTCTGGGCTGGTCTCACTTTCTCTGGTCCCTCGTTGCAGGCAGGGGCCGTGCAGGGCTCGGGAGCGCCCGGCTGCGATAGGCGCGCGCTGGGACCGCGGGGGATGCGCACGGATGCTCGTGGAGCAGAGGTAAAACTGCAGCACTGCCTCCAGCAGGGACCTGCCCCATCTCAGCACGGTGCAGCCCTCAAGGAGTGCTTCAGCCCATGCAGGGCTCTGAACTCCCCAGCCCATCCCACCTCCCAGCTGTGGGGAGCAGGACACGGAGAGTGGGCTAGAGCTGAGGTCCAGCATTGCCTGGGCTCTGGGACAGGAGCAAAGTCAGGCAGGAATTGGGCATCTCCTTGGGATCTGTCCTGCTCAGCATGTACCTACATGGATCTGCCCTAACCCAGGCCACAGAGGGGTGTTTGGGTCCAAGTCCCTCCTCTCCCTTACGCAGGTGCAGAGGAAGCAGCAGCAGGGAGGGGTTGCTGACATCTCCACAGGTGAGAGGTGTTCTGTGAGAGCAGAGGCAGCTGCAGTTCTGCACCCCTTCTTGACAAGAACTGGTAGAGCCCTAACCTGGCCAAGCAATTAGTGATTTTACTGCTAATAAAAGTTTCAGCTCAGCAAATGAGAGCACCCAGAGTCTGTTGCTGAACCTGGGCACCCTCCTGGCTGCTCAAGGGTGATGGCTCACTGAGAGGGAAGCTGAGGCAGGGAATTTAAATTATCTACTTTGGATGTGAGTTAGGAACTGAGTTAGGAATCCCAGAGTCCTGTCTGCCTGTTGGCACTGATTAGCCAGGCTTCCTGTGCAGGTCAGTCACAGTCACATCACCAAATGGTTTGAGTTGGAAGTGACCTCAGAGATTATCCTCCAGCACCCTGGGCAGGGACACCTTCCACTATCCCAGGTTCCTCCACCCAGCCTGGCCTGGGACACTTCCAGGGATGGGGAAGTCCCAGCTTCTCTGGGCAACCTGTGCCAGGGCCTCACCACCCACACAGGGAACAATTTCTTCCTAATCTCTAATGCAGCCCTGCCCCCTGTCAGTGTGAAGCTATTTGCCCTTGTCCTGTCACTTCATGCCCTAATCAAAGTCCCTCTCCAGCTCTCTTGGAGTCCCTTTAGGTTCTGGAATGGGCTCTAAGGCCTCCCTGGAGCTTTCTCTGCTCCAGGCTGAACAGCCCCATGAAGACAGATCATGTTTTAAAAATATCTGTGAAGACACATATTGCTTAAAAACAAAATCAGTTGTTACAATGGCTCAGCCGGGGTGCCGTGCAGAATACTCCTGCTTCCAGAAGAGATCACTTCTGGTGGCACTTGACTGCAGCTGTGGGGGGGTTATGATGGAGTAAAGCTTGCACAGCACTGTGGGGCTGAGGATGGTGCTTGTAAGACCTTGCAGGCTTTCCATCAATGGGTTTATTTGCCAATAAAGTGCCTTTTTGTCAAAAAAACCCTACTTATATCAGTGCAAAACGGTGTCCTTCCCTTGCCCTACAGAGAGAACATCCCAGGGAATATTCAATCAGGACACTCTGGCCAGAGTTTTAGCTGGCAGCTTGTGACACCCTTCAGCAGTACTTGTGTGTTGGGAAAAGTGGTGCTCTGGCAGGCAAGATGCTCTGCAGAAATGCTAAGTCAGCAGGGAGAATCACACAGGTTGGCACAGCACAGCTGCTTAGAACAGTTAGAAAAGAATAAATCACGTTTATTGCCTGTTTCACCTATTTCTCCTATTTTTGGAGGGTAGGGACTACCATAGAATAGCATCCCAGCAGAGTCTGGGAAATGCAGCCTGTCCTCAGCCCTGGACACTGACAACCCATGTGGGACATATCCCCTGTCCTGAGACCCTCTGGGGCTGGGGGAGCAGCAGGAAGGGTGGGTGCCTGGGCCCCAGTAGCTCAGCATCACAACAACAGCTTTTCCTCTGCCATCTCCCTGAGTAAGGAGCACTGGGCCTCCAAAAGCACCAATCACCAGAACAGTCCTTCCCTGCTTTTCCCCTGAGGATGTGAGGTGGGGTGGGGGCTTCAACCTGCCTTTCTGACTGCCCTCCCCGCTGCGGTTTCTGTTCCCTCGTAGGTAGTGGCGAGGCCGAGCTGAGCGCGGGGCGGCATCCCGAAAGCGCTGGGACAAGGAGCGGAACATGAGCGAGCCCAGCCCCTTGCCATGCTGTGCCGCCGAGGAGAGCGAGCCGCTTCCCCCGGGCTCGCAGCCGTCCCCGCTGGCCGGCGGCGAT
>VXBS01003700.1:0-32096 GCA_013400255.1 Sitta europaea | reverse complement strand
CACGGCCGGCAGGAGCAGCCCCGAGCCGAGGGACACGGCCGGCAGGAGCAGCCCCGAGCCGGGGGACACGGCCGGCAGGAGCAGCCCCGAGCCGAGGGACACGGCCGGCAGGAGCAGCCCCGGACTGCGGGACACGGCCCAAAGGAGCAGCCCCGAACTGCGGGACAGCGGCTCCGAGAGCCCGGAGAGACCCAGCGGGGCCCTCAGCAAGGAGCGGTGGCACAGCGTGCTGGGATCCTCGGAAGCTCTAAGCGCCGACGAGGCAGAGGAGCAGTTCGGGTGAGTGCGAAGCCGCCTGAGGTCGGCTCCGTTCTGGTCGTGTGTGTTGTTTTCCAGGCTCCTTGGTTCGAGTTACTCCGCTCCGTGTGCAACTCATCAGTTTAAGGAGCTGCAGCTGCTCTCATGGCTGACTGTGGCTTTCCCCTCCTGTTTCTCTTTGGGCTTCTCGCACATTTTTTCCCTGTGTGTAACTTTTTACTCTTTTTTTCTCGCTGGGCTTCTCACACGGTTTTTTCCTGTTACAAATGCAGAAAGCTGTGATTAGAGCCAATGTCTGCTCACGGAGTCACTAAAGTGAAGGGGAAGCTTTTGGGATCTCGAGAGGAGCTGGCTGTGCTCACTTTGGGGGTGTCCCACTTACAAGCTGGAGATTCAACTGCAGCATTTATGGCACAGTTACCTGAGGTAACTGAGGGCAAGCACAACAGCCCGGGGATGCTGGAGAGCCAGGCTTGTCTGGGAGGCTGGTGTGCCCTGGCGGTCCCTGGGCTAGCAGGTGGCAGCTGTGTATCTGAAAGTGGGCACGGCACTGAGCTCTGCTCTCCACTGCACCTGGGGCAGGTGTTACCAGCACCTGGGTGACAGGGACAGCAGTGTGAGACAAAAGGTACAAGTGTCATCCAATTCCCAAGTGCCTGAGACAAACCTGCACGTGTGCAATGTCCCTCAGTCCCTGTGTCCTCTCTTCTGGCAGCCTGGCTCACAGGAGGACTCTCCAGGCTGAGGGACACACACACTGGTGTAGTTTTATGCCTTTGCAGTTTTCTAGGCCTCCATGGGATTCTGCAGGCTGGAGGTTTAGGGGGAATGACAGGACACTGGGATGAGGAGAGGTTCTTCCCGTGCCATTCCTGCAGGAGGAGAATGGATGCTTTCCTTTGCCACCAGAAATCAGCCAGGGCTCTGTGCTGTACCCACCCGGGGTTGTGCCTGCTGTGGATTTACAGCCCTGCCTGTGCACCTCCCCTGGAGCAGGAGAGATGCTGCAAGCAGGAGAGGCTGAAGAGCAGCAGCAGGGGTTGTCCCAGTCAGGAGTGTGGCCTTCTGAAGAGGAGCTGTGAAGGGGCAGGGTGGCCAAGGTGGCCTGGGGATCACCTGGTAGCTCTAGCCCCGTGCAGGCTCCATGCTGAGCACTGTCTGGAGCGTGGGCAGCAGAGCTGGGGAGCCACGCAGGGCGTGGGCTGACAGCAGGCATCCCTCCTGCTTTGTTTCTCTGCTGTCGAACAGGCTTCTCTATAAAAAGCTGGCGGTTTGTTTCACTCAAGAACCCCAGCAAAAAGCAGCATTACTGCTTCAAAATGCACAACTGAAGGGGTTGCAGAGGAAGTGTCCAGGGCAGGCTGCTGCCATCCAGAGAGCTGGGGCAGCCTGTCCCCAGGCAGGTCCCACCAGCCTCGTGAGCTATGCAGTCAGGTCTTGGATAGCTGCAAGCCTCTCAGGTTTCAGGGGAATCATATTTGCTTGGTAGGTGGCTCCCTGGCAGAGGCTGCGAGTTCAAGAGGAAGCTAAGGGTGGTCAGAGAATGCTGCTGCAATCACTGGAAGTGCAATTATTTTAAGGTACTAGGGCATGAATTGGTAGAAGTGGCAGGCTGAGGATTCGGAGATGATGCAACCTGACTGGGGTCTGCATGCAGAGTCCGTGATCTCGTGCTCTAAACATATTCACTTGGAGAGCAAACGAGTCTTTTGGGAGGCTGAATGCACAAGGGACAAGTCACACGCTATATTCAAAGCAGAAGGGCAGCTGGAAAACTTCTGGGACACAGCTGAAGTCTGGGAAACCACTTAGTGCCTGCAGATCGGGTTAGCTCCCTGTGTTGGAGCTCATCAGTGCTTTGACCACGTTTCTTTAGGGCAAATGGCAGGAACGTGTGGCTGGGCCAAGCACAGTGTGGGGCTGCTCTGCCCTGACCACATGGACTGTCCAGCTCTCCTGGGTCAGTGTGGGTCAGGAAGAACTGACAGATGAACCAAGGCACCAGGAAGTTGCTGTCATCCTGCATTACCTCTGAGTTTCCAAGTTTTTTTTCTTTACTCCCCTTTGGGGAATTGCTGTAATGACCCATTCTGGGTATAGGAGAACCTGGTTTGATGTTTTACTAATGAGCAGTCAACTATTTGTTCCTGGTGACAAATCATTTGTCATCTGCACCGTTGCTGCTTGTATGATGCATTTTCTCCCTGAATTTTGAAGTACTTTACAAGAAGGTGTTGAGTCTTGCTCTTCCCACCAGAATGGAGAATTAAAGGGGGAAGTCATCCAAGGTCATCACTCCATGGTAGAGCTGGAGAAAGAGCCCATGATTGTCCTCCTGAAGGTAGGTTAGTGCATCTATGCAGGAAATGTTGTTAAAAACACATCAGGGAAATAGAGCCAAAGACTGAGTGTTTGTGTTGCAGTCTGCATTAACTGAATCCCCTTTTCCCCTTTCTGGAAACATGACATCTATTGTTTGTAGAAGCCCCATTTTCTTTTCATTGTGGCCGGGTTGCCTAGAGGTCTTTCCCCTTCTCAGAGCCCCCGACATTGGCCCTGCTGATCTCAGGGAGATCAGTCCAGCTGCAAGATCCACCAGGGACTGACACTCTCTACTTTCAGCCCCATGAACTCATGGAAAAAGAGCAAAATTTTTAACAGAGAAATCCCCACCTTTTGCTTGTAGACACACTCAGCACCTGGGTGCAGTTTTGGGACTGCGGCTTTTGCCCACACGTTTCCTCCCATGGCAACATACAGCTGTCAAAAAATTCACATTCCATCAAATAAAGTTTCAGAAAAACTTTGCAGAAAGACTGCAGTGCAGAGGCAAGGAAGTCCTGGTTCCCATCATGTCCTCCTCTGGCAGGATCTGCACTCCACCATCACAGCTGCTGATGGCAAGATGAACATGAGTCAGCTGTGCCCTGGAAGCTGCGAGGGACAGCCCTGTCCTGGGGGGCATCAGGGCCAGCATCACCAGCTGGGGCAGGAAGAGGATTGTCCCACTCTGCTCTGGGCTGGGGCAGCCTCTCCTCGAGCCCTGGGGCAGTTCTGGGCACCACAAAATGAGAAAGATCTCAAGCTGCCAGGGAGTGCCCAAAGGAGGGACGTGGGGATGGTGAAGGGCCACCAGGGGACAAGTACAGGGCTGGAATATACAGGGTCTGTGGTGTGAGCAGCCAATAGAAATGATTCTGTCCAGTGTATGGAAAGAGCAGGGCTGTCTCCCCTGGGATTATGGCAATTACCTGCTAAGTAGTAACCAGGAGGGTGTTCTGGCACTGGATCCAGTAGCAGGTATCAAATGCAAAAGGCTCCAGGTTGGAGAGTTTTTACCAGAACATGACCAAATTAAGGGCTGGATGGGCCTCTGGGATTGCTCATCAAAAAAAAAAAAAATGGTTTTTTTTCAGCTCTGCAGTCTTGTAACAAAATTGGGACTCAAGCAGGTTATACCACAGAAAGATCCCAATATCACAGCAGCATTTCTGCCTCTTCTCTTGCCTCTCAGCTTCAAGTAGAACAGGGCAAGAATTGCCTTGACATTATTTCTACATTTCTCCTTTCGGTCCAGGTTTGCTTCTGGGGATGCCAAGCTGAGCTGCAGTGATGATGACAGGGAGCATTTCCAATTCAAAGACATCAGGGATGGCTTCAGCTCGACCTTTGAGAAGATTGTTGAGTCTGACCTTATGAAGGGGACCTACTACAGCAGCCTGGACTCTTTGGACGTGCTCTCCCTCACAGACGAGACAGACAGCTGTGTCAGTTTTGAGGCACCACTCACCCCCCTGATCCAGCAAAGGGCCAAGGAGAGCCCCGAGCTCTTGGAGCAGAAACTGGCAGCCCAGCAGAGAGAAGCCCTCCACCACATGGCTGCTGATAAGCAGGAGCAGGCAGCAGCCAAGCCAGCAGAGGGGGATTTTGGGAGCCCTCTCAGACACTCGATTACCAGCAGCAGGTCAGAGAATGTGCTGAGCCGGCTGTCCTTGAAGAGTATCCCAAATGGGTTCCACGTGGAAGGGTCAGAGGAAGATGCCACCAAGATCATTAACTCCATCAGGTAAGGCAGGGATTTCCTTGGGCAGTGTGTCCTTTTCTTAGGACATCCCAGTCCAGGAGCAAGGCTCAGTGGACATGAGTGAGTTGGAACTGCTCTTTCACCCCTTTTGCTTCCTCTCATGTGCTCTTGTGGCAGAAAGGTCAAACACCAGCAGGAAAACTTTTACCTGTATCTGCAAAGCCCTTGGCAGGTTGGGCACGGTCAGGTGCCCTCTGAAGTGCAGGGAAACCTCAAGGTTTCCATGAGGACAGGGGACCCCTGCAGAAGCCTCCCCAAAGGTTCTTCTGCAGGCAAGGAGGAGATCAGCAGAGACTTCATCCTCTAGACCAGCTCAGACCCAAACCACCACCCCTGGGAGGCAGCAGCTCATCCATTCCCTGACTGAGGAAGCCAGGTGATGAACAGCCAGGCTGGGGAGAGCTGGAGTGAGGTCTTATGTCCAGCTGTCAGGCCAGCAGTGAGTCACAGTGCCTGGAAATGGATGAACTGGTGCTGTGAGTGGCCTGGGCAGGCAGGTAAAGGGCAGTATCTGCACCTGTTGGTGCCAGCAGGGCTGCTCAGGGCATTGTCTGTGGGCACAGCTGGCCGTGAGGCCAGCAGGCAACCACAGGGGAGCAGGTCACCAGTAAAAGCCAGTCTGGTGCCAGTCCCACTGACATTATTTGCACCAGTGCAGTTTCTTATCCTCAGCAAATAACCCAAACTGAAAAGCATAGCATCTATCCCTGAGCTTTCCAGGATATCCATGGCTTGGAAAGAGCTTGGGATCGCCAGTGGGGAGAGAAAAAGCTTAAAAGGTGTTGAGGCTGCTTGCTTTGATACATCCTCATTCCTCAGGGAGAAGCTGCCCTCTCTCCAGCCCTTTCTACCAATTTGGAATTACACTGCACTATTTCCTTTGAGCTGAAATGAAGGAGGGTTTGCCCAATTGTAGGAGCCAGGGTGGGTTGGACAGTCAGGACGGACAGAGATGAGAGATCTCTGAAGCCAGGTCCTGGAACTTGCAGTTTATTGCAAAGGACAATTATTGTTATTATTGTTATGATTGTTATTATTGTTGGGTGCAGGGGCCCTGCCTGGAGCTGCCAGCACAGCTCAGAGCAGGTTTGAAAGAGAGTGAGGAAAGAGAGAGAGAGAGCAAGAGAGAGAGAGAAGTTCCCGTTACAATACAATAAATCTTCTGTGCTGAATATTCTAATTTTCACTAACCAATCTAGTACAAGATACAAATCCTATAGCATTTACATACAGCCTATAAGAATCATTACATTGCCCTACTATGTTTCATTTTAAACTCTAAAAACTACTCTTCAGACCCCTTCTGCCAAGCTAGTGGGGTCTACTCTGAGCCTTAGACCTGTCTGCAAGCAGAAGGTATTATTTAATCAGAGGATTACCTTCAGCCAGCCATACCATTATTTTCCAGTTGTTCAATAACTAAAGCTTCGTATCTCAAAACTTGCTTTCATTCCAATCTCACTTACAGTTTCCATATTCTCAAAATCTTTTTACCGAGCAATCACATTTATAACACTTCCCTGCCTCACCTTCTCCAACACCCACTGCCCAGTTCACGACCACATTGCTGTTTCTTCACGGTTTTTTTGGTGAGCTTTGGTGGGTTTTGGCAAGAAGAAACCGAAACGTGGCATTTTCTGTGGGTTTCACCCCCGCGGCTCCCTGAAGGTTTCTTGTCTCCACACAGCGACGCCAGCCTGAAGGACACCCTGTCAGACTCTGACTCAGACATGGGCAGCACGGAGCAGCTGGACCAGGGCAGCACGGACACGCTGGCCAACGGCTGCAGGGCGGACAGCGAGGCTGCCAAGAGGCTGGCCAAGCGCCTCTACAACCTCGAGGGCTTCAAGCGCTGCGACGTGGCTCGCCAGCTCGGGAAAAAGTACGTGGGAGCCAGCCCTGGGAGGGGTGCCATGGGGCTGGGAGCACTGGCCGTGCTGGGAGGGCAGGAAAAGGCTGGAGCCTCTGCTGGATGGAGTTGGGGCTGTTGGAGAGCTTTCCAGTTGAAGCTGGGAGCCCAGTGCCCTTAAAATGAGAGTCCTGCACGCTGCCTGTAGCATTGGGCAGTCAATGCCACATCTGCTGCTCACCAGGAGCAAGAGCTTGGTGCCTTTGGGAAGAGCCCAGCAGGACTAGAGCAGTCCCCAGGCTGAAGGGATTGGGAGCCACACCTGCCTCTGCACTGGGCTCCCTGACTCTCCCCAGGGTTTTCATGTCTGCACCCCAAACGTTCTCGCTGCTGCCTCCCAACCCAGTCTGCACCAGGGTAGGAAGGGATTGCTGCAGAGCCAGGGGCACACAGGGAGGCCCAGGCTCTTCAGTTGGTAGATTGCCTGGGTAAGGCAGAAGGGAAATCAAAAAATATTCAAAAGTGGGAGCGTTACAGAGATTTCTAAGAGACAGAGTAACAGTAACAAGTGTAGCAGTAACAGATTATTTTAGGATGCCAGTGGGTGTGAAGGCACCAATCCCCATCATCCTTTGCCTGGATCAGATATAACCTGTGTTGCTGGGATTTCAGGTTTTTTTTTCTTTCACCTTGGGATGTCTCCCCCCTGCCCAGATGAGCAGAACACACCTGCCCCTCAGCAAATACCCACACTTTCAGTACCAAGGCCTGTCTGTGACTCCCAGCTTAGTGCTGGGACAGAAGGAGCCCAGGAATTGTCTCCTAGAGAGGCTCTTTGCATCACCTGTCAACATCCTCATCCTCCCCCTTTGCTGAGGTTCTTGTAGCAGGTGCATTGCTGGTTGCTCTTGCCTCAGGTGTGCAACATCCTTCTCCTTTCTTGCAAATTTGCCGTGGCAAATGGCACTGAGGGGGGAAGTTGGAAGCACTGGGTTTCTGAGTCTGTCCCTTTGCTATTTCCTGCAGTCCTCACTCACAACTGCAACCCTCATGCCTTGGGAGGCTGTTTGGTGACCCACATCTGGGATTCACACAGCCTTTGAAATAAAAGGGTTGTTTTGATCAGCTGGGTTTTGACATCTGAACCATTTTCTGACATGGGACCTAAATAGACCTGCAGACTCATGGATCACGCAGGTGGATTGGCAGAGCAGAAAAGGAAATGGGGTGAAGATAAGTATTAATATGTATTAATATGGGCATTAAGTCAGTCTTACTTAAGACAATGTAAGACCAACCTATAGAGCTGGGAGCAGACTAAGTTTAAGTGATGCTTTCAGGCCAGCTTTATGTAGGAGGGCTGCACAAAAAGTGAAATCTCATTTTAACACTTTTTTCTTTGTGATAATTGGCAATTTTCTAAAAAAAAATTAAAAAAAAAAAAAAAAGAAAGTAAACCAAAGCCAAAACTATTCATCATTGTCAAGCAGGCAGAAAAGACAAGGTTGGATATCTCCCCACAGTTTGTTCCCATCTGCCTCAATTCAGTGAAATTAACTTAAAACCCAAAAATTACCATTGTCCCCCTGAAGGGCAAAATTTTGGATGGCTGAACTCTCCATGGGAGACTCTTGTTCCAGCACTGGTCACCTGTGGCCCTGTCAGCTCCACCAGTGCCCACAGTCCCACCTGGTGCTGGGTGGGGGTGGAACTGCCCCAGGCTGTCCAGGCACTTCCCTGGAGGCTTTCCCAGAACAGTGCTCCCCAAATCCCTGCAGCAGCAGCCCAGGACAGCACCAGCACTGGTGCCCTGGGCTGTGGGGTCTGCCAGGGTCCCAGCCACGGGCAGCAGGACGTGGGCACAGGGCTCTTTGATCCCCCAGAGAGGAGCTTTCACCCCCATGAGCTTCTTACCTGGAGTGGCCCAGGTGGTGCAGAGAGGAGCCCTGCTCTGCAGGGCACTGGGGTTCAGCTGCCAAACAACACAAACCTCTCTGTGTCCAGACAATGGGCTGGGAGAAAAGGCCAGGGCTCCTGTGCCCCCCTGGGTGCCCTGTGACCCAGCAGGGCAGCCAGAACTCCTGGTGCCTGGACCCTCCAAAGCAGGCAGAGGGAGGGAGCATCACACTGGCTGTAAGGTGAGAGGAGGTCTGCAGAGGCTGGAAGGGCAGCAGCCAGAGGATGCCCAGCGTGTCCCCACAGGAAATGCCTTGCAGAGCCACCAGCCAGAGCATGGCAGGAATGTCCCCAGGGGAAATGCCTTGCTGTCCTTGTAGGAATGTCTCTGTCCTCGTGGTGGAAGTGTCACCCATTCCTGCAGGAAGGGCTGGCACTGGCACAGAGACAGGGGAAGATAATTCCTGAGTGAGGAAACCAGGGCAAACACAAAAGCCCATCTTAGGTTGGGACACAGTCTTGCCCTGGCCACTGTTGTTGTCCCATGGCCTGGGACGTGTTAACTGGCTCTGGAGCCCAGGGAGAAGGGTCCCATCTCTGTCACTGAGTCCCTGGAGACACAGGAGTTGTTGTTTGCAGGGGTCTGGCTGCCTCCTGGTGTCCGTGGCACTGTCCAGTTCCCTTGGCAGAGCCAGCAGCCCTGCACCTCACTGAGCCCTCCTGCCCCAGTCCCCAGCTGCACTAGGAGCAAGGGGCTCTGGTGAGAGGCTGGGATGGGAGCCTGTGTGGGTGAGAGCAGAAATACTCCAGTGGGAGGAGGGGACACGTCCAGCAGTGGGAGAGGAGCACAGGGTACCCCATGGCCTCCTCCTGGCTGGTTTGGGAGGAGCAGCCCCACACAGGGGTGCAGCAGGGCAGGTGTCTCATCCTCAGGTGTCTGGGGCTGGCTGTGGGTGCATCAGGGAGTTCTTCCAGCAGCATTTCAGGCCAGGAGCAAATCTCCCTGTGTCTGAGATCATGTCTGCAGTGTCATGCTGGGATTGGGCTGGCCAACAATCTGCTGTTCCTCTTGTGGACAATGTTGTCTTCCCTGATGAAGGGGCTGACCACTCCCTCTTTAATTGCAGTAATGAATTTAGCAAGTTGGTAGCAGAGGAGTATCTCAGCTTCTTTGACTTCACTGGCCTGACCCTTGACAAAGCACTCAGGTGAGCCATGGGATGGAGAGAGTGGTGGGATTTTGGGGTTTCCTCCAGGCCTCCCAGCTCTGTGTGAGCCATCCATGTGACAGGAGCAGGGACTGGGGGGAGATCCAGGCTCTCATTCAATCTTTGCTGACATGTTTGGTGCAAGGAGCTGCCTCCTAAAGTGGGTTCCAACAGGAGGGCCCACAGCCTGCTTCCCCAGGGTGGAGAGCAGCTCTCCCAGGTATCCCATCCCACACAGAATCTGAGCAAGTGGGAGCAATTTTTTTTCCTTGGGATGGGCAACCCCTCCTGGTGCCATCACACCCGAGGTGATCAAAGCCCTGCTGGCAGCACACTTCCCTCCACAGCTCCATGGATCCTCCGCAGGGTGTGGGGCTGGGGGGAGGATAAATGAGCCCTTCCCACCTCCCTTGGCCAGCCCCCTGCCCACAGGCCCTCTCCAAGCTCCCCTTTCTCTGTGCAGGACGTTCCTGAAGGCGTTCCCGCTGATGGGCGAGACGCAGGAGCGCGAGCGGGTGCTGATCCACTTCTCCCGGCGCTACTGCCACTGCAACCCCGAGGAGAGCACCTCTGAAGGTACTGCTGCCCTTCCTCTGCCTCCTGGATGTCACTGTGACACAGACAGGGACACACAGCAACACTCACAACAGGGGTTCAGGCAGAGGAGAAGAAAAGAACTCTCTCGTGTATTGTTGACCTCGTATCTCTCAGTTTCTGGACAGTGAGCAGAGATTGGACAGAGAAGTTCCCACCTCTCCATCTCCACTGCTCACTTGAGAAGTCCATCAGGTGATATCTTTTCACAGAGGAATGCAAACATGATTCTTGTTTATCTTACAGTTCATGAGAACTGACTCCACTATACTAAAATCAGAAGGCTGATTTTCAGGGACAACACCTGGCCACCCCACAGGGTACCTGTGCACACAGCTGGAGGGCAAAACCAGCTGCCCACAGCCAGGCTGATGTGGCTGCAGCTTTCCCCTTTCCCAGGGATCATTATCCCTGCCCTGGAGGGGCTGGTGGTGCTGGGTGCTGACAGAACCCCCCAAAGAGAGCCAGACCAGTCCCCATGCCAGCTCACAGCACCGAGATGCAAACACATTCTGGCACATGGACTGGTCCTTGAAGGACCTCACAAAAGGGCTGGAGAGCACCAGGGAGGAGGAAGGGACTGGAATATTACTGTCACAAGCAGCTGCTTTGGGTTTAGAAGTGGGAGATTTGGTCTTTTAAAGGAAAACTACTTTGAACCCAAATTTATGATGGTTGTTTTAGGAAAAGGTAAAGCCTGAGCGAAAAGAGGATGTCTCTGGAGGTATTTTTTGGTTTTGTTTTGGTTTTTTCGTTAAATCCTACACAGCAAAGGGAGCAGATATTCTTTAAAGTCTCCAGAAATAGCAACTGGCCTTGGCTTTGCAATAGCTGGGCTGCCAAGACAGCAAACCCCAGAACTGCATGGGAAGGGGCATAATCAGCCCCAGCCCTGTGACTGTTGTGTGTTTCAGATGGGATTCACACCCTCACCTGTGCCCTGATGCTGCTGAACACAGACCTCCATGGCCATGTAAGTAGCCCTTGGAGGAGCACCCCTCCCTTTCCCCTTCCCAGGGCACAGCTCTGTTCCCTGGCACTGGGGGTGTTGCTGGACAGCTGAGGTGGGTTGGCAGAGAGTTCTCTGACCTGCTCCAGGTGGGATTTTGGGTGCCAGGCCCACACCTGGGGACAGTCCACACCGGAGTGTCACTGCACTCTGGAGCCAAAGGCACAGGGCACGTCCTGCTGCCCTCAGGTCTCCTGTGCAGGGCCAGCAGTGCTGCTTCCTCCCCTGCTGCCCAGCTCAGCCCTGTCCAGGAGCTCTCAGTGAGGTCTTCCCTGCCAGTCCCTGTGGGGCTGCTCCTTCTTGTGGTCAGACACCTCCCCCCAAAACTGCTGCAAGGGGGCCAGTGGGTTTACACAGCTCTAGATTTGATCTTTCCTTCCCAAAACACGAAGCCAGTTCCAGCTGTTCCTTTTCCCCAGGATCTAACCTGCAGCCACTGGAGAGCTTCCTAGCAGAGAGGCCTCTGCACAAAGAGCAGAGTGAGCAGAGCTCAGTGCCCAAGAGTGGCTGGAAAATGGCAGAAGCTGTGAGAAAATCTCTCACCACCTTCCAGAGGCTCCCAGTAACCTGTCTCTGCACACAGTGGGATACTGGTGGGATCAGTCTCATAGAGCATTCATCCTCCAGCCAGCATAGTTGGAGCCAAGGAATTATTTCCTTCAAACCAATTCCTGCAGCAGCAGCAAAAGCAGCATTGTGGCAAAAGGCAAACTATGTGACTTCAATTCAAAATAATCTTATTTTGTCTAGTTTTTTTAAGTAAAAAAAAAAAACAATTCCAAAATATGCCTCTGGGAAGATAGACATAATTGAAGAGACAAAAAAACCAACCTAAACCTCAAAAACCTTACCATTTCTATTCTTCATTGTCAAGCTGGCTCAGAGGCCTGGTAAGAAGAAATGTTCTCATGATATCTAGGCACAGAAAAAATAGCTTTCTTTTGACCAGGTGTGCAAATTCCTGAGCTTTTCTTTGAAAAAATCTTCTCTTTATTTTTCTGCATGTGTAACATTAATTTCTTCTTCTCCTTTTCCTCCTTTTTTTTTTTTTTTTATTTTTTTTATTTTTAATTTCCTTCTGCTCCTGGAACCTCTCTTTCTGCTCTTTAACCCTTTACCAGGTGGTAAGTGCAGTCCTAGTGTTTTCCTTTAAAGCACTGGCATTTGACTTGTTTTGAGTGTGTTAAAAACACTAAGGGATTTTGTTTGTCTGGAATCCTAAGTGATTGTGCAGTGTTCTCCCCTACTTAGCAAGCCATTAGCAGCTGATACCATCACATGAAATGCTCCCGGTGTAAAGAAACCTCCCTGAAGTGTGGTGTACCTGGGACTGTGTGCTCTCCCACCCCTCCTTGTCAGAGGTGCTGCCATGCTATTCCATGTCACGTTTGGTTTTATTTTCCTTTTCGGTGTTGTGTGTGTGTCGCAGTGTTTTGCTGTGCATTGCTGGAGTGGGAGATGCCCTTGGTGGGCAGAGCGGGGTGGATGTGTGTGTGCAGGGCAGCTCCTCACAGCAGTGCCTCTGGCATGGCCTCACCAAAGACCTGACACGGAGGTTTAGAACAGGACATTTGCACCTGGCCTTAGCACTGCTGATTTTCTACTCAGGTGCACTCAGAGGCCGCTTCCAAACCACCCAGAAAACTTTAAAAGTGAGACATTCCCTATTCATGGAAGCACCTGGAGTTGGTGTTACAAGCCAGTGGTCACCAAGAAACATTCCAAGTGTAACAAGCATTCCAAGACTGATGCCTTGCAGTGGTTACCTAAAACAGAGGCTAGGCAAATGGAAGAGAATAAAAGCAGGCATTTATTGAAGGCCTTCAACGGGTACACCTTGGGCAGTCAGAAGGGGCTACACCCAAGATGGACAATGGTCACAAGTTTTTCACACAATTTTAAGTTTGGTCCCTTTACATATCAGGGGTTAATGCTCCAATTACAGCTTCAGGTCATGAAGTCATTTACTCCAAGTTTGCCCCCCCAATTCACTGTTGTTTACATTTTTCAGGGCCTGAGACAGTGAGGTGTCCTTGGGTTTCAGGCCTGGAGAGGAATTGTTTTATCTCAATAGAACAGGAGAACAGCAGCTGACAGGCCATGGAGTTTTACAGTTATACACTAAAGCAGTGCAGGATCTGAAAATATTAAAGCTAAATCCTAAGGCATCAAGACTATACATGTAAGAATATTCCAGTTGTTGCGACTTTCTGCCTTGCTCTGCTGATGCTGTTTGAGCTCCAGGAGATCTTGTGGCAAAGTGAGCAGTGCCTGCTCCATCTCTGCCCCGAAGCCAAAGCCTGGGGCTGTGTCCTCCCCACTGTCACTGTCAGCCCTCCTGGCCATGGGAGGACAGTGACAGATCAACACTTTGCATCACCAGCACTCACGGGTGCGTTTTGGTCCTTTAGGAAAGGCCACCTTCCCGAGTAGTAATGGGATTTGTTCAAAAAGCAGAGCACCAAACAAAGCTAGAAGTGGGATCCTGGGCAGGTCCTCACTCCGTTTGTCCATCGCTATTAATCTGACAAACCCCGAGCTCGGTGTCAGCAGCACCGGGAGGGCTGGGGAGCTCCGAGGTGGGAGCAGCCCCTGGCATCAGCTGCAGGGTGACACCAGCCTGCCCACAGCAGGTTTGTGAGACCCAGGGCTCACTGGGACCCAGAGTCTGCACCATGGGTCCTTGCAGGGGCGTGATTTTGTCCCTGCAGCCTAGAACACAGCCACGTCCAGCTCAATTACTCAGCAATTAGCTGCTTTTCACAGCGTGGCTGCTGCCCCAGCTGAGCTCAGAGGGCTCTTGCACCAGAGAAAGGGATCACACAACAAAAGGCAGGCTTCCCTTGGGATGAATCTGAGCCCCAGACACATACGTGAGAAACCCAAAAAAGGGCCTGTGAGACTGGTGATTTGTGTTATCTCACTGCATCCACTGACTTCCAAAAATGCCTTGGCCTCTGCATTCAGTGCTGAATCACTCTCTGGGCACGGAGGCCAGCGCTGTGCACTCTGCTTCCCCTGCCTCAGGGTGGGCTGGCAAGAGGCTCCTTCTCTGTGCAGAGCCATTCCCAGGAGCCTCAAGCTCTCAGGCAACTCCTGCCTGGCCTCCAAACTCCCTTCTCCTGGGGGCTCCTTGCCCTCCTTCCTTCCTCACCCTTGCTCTCTTGTGCTGCTGGATTTTTCCTTTCTCATTTGTGTCCGAAATTCTCTGCCCACAAGCACACAAATCTCTGCTCCCTGCTGAAATGCCCACATGGCTGCTGGCTCCCTGAGCCCCCGGGCAGCCCCTGTGCCACTGAACGCTGGCTGGCAGCTCTGGCTAATGGGGCTGCCCGGGACAAAGCCACCAGGGCTGAGCTCTGTTGTGCCACACCACGTCCCCAGGCACTGCACATTTGTAACAGTGCTTTTCTCCTGTTTTTCTTGATCTCTCAAGGGAGCCAGCTCATCTGGAGCTGGCACCAGCAGGAGGCATAATTAAGAGTATCAGACAGAGCTGCTCAAAGGCAGTGCTTGGCTCCCTGTGCAGCCTGAGAATGTTTGCACACACAGGAGGCAGGGGGTGCAGGGGGGGCACGCTGAGCTAATCCCAAGCCCTCACTTCTTCCTGATGCTTCCATGTGGGGAGAAGCCCCCAGGTCATCTGCAGTGTACGTTAGTGGGCAGAGGTTTCTGGTGTCACCTCTTTCAGGAGGTTATTTCCTCACACAGAGGGCACATCTCACCCTGCAGGGCACCTCCTGTGTCACCTGCTGCAGCTTCATCCCCTGCCAGACCCACGGAGGCCCTTCCTCTTCCTCTTCCTCTTCCTCTTCCTCTTCCTCACTGAGCCCTGAGCAGGGCTCTGACTCTGCTCTTCTGGGCCAGCCTCCCACATCCTCCTGGGTGCTCACCCTGCCCATACCTTGATGTGGAGCCCAACAAGGCCAGGATGCTGTTGGGCTCCCCAGGACCACTCATGCTCATGCTCTCCCCACTGCCCCTCCAAGCCATGCCCCACACACTGAGGGTGGGAAGGATCCCATATGACATGGCACTGGAGATACCCATCTTTCCTTTGTGACATCAAACTTCTTTTTCTGAATCCTCTAATTGCCACTGACTCCTCCACACCTCTGCTCCATCCCTTTGGAGAGGTGGGACTGCAGGGGAGGCTTGGGAAGAGGCTGCCAGCCTTGACCCTGGCAGGCTGAGGAAGTAAAGGGTTTGGGAAGAGAGATGCCACAGATGATGAAGCCATGATATCAGGGATGCCAGGTGGCCTGGAAGCATCAGTACCAAATACTGTTGGCATTAGCAGGTGCTGAGTGTGCTCCAGGCTGTGAGATTCTCCCAGTGTGCATGAGTTGCCCTCTCCACAGTACCAGTAGCTGGATCATTTCTTTTTGTAATGCCAATCAAAAATAACAGCTTCCATCAAGGACCAGCACTCCCCTGCCCAATGCTGGCTGTTGCAGGTGCTGGCACTGCAAGCTCACACAATTTCACTCACAGCAGGCTTGCAGCCCCATCCAAACATTGTCCTTTCACCAGGCAGAGTGCTTGTCTCGAGTTTCGAGACAGAGCCTGCACTCAGGACCACTCCAGCAAGAGCTGGAGAGGCTATTTTCAGGTGTCTTATTTCCACCATTAAAAAAGAGGTCATTTGAAACATTTGGATGCTGGCATGAGCAAATAAAGCAGAGAGCCCAACAGCAAATCAGATCAGAAGCCCTTTGAGCTCTTGGGACAAGCCCAAGCTTCAGCACTACCTATAAAATTATTCTTTGAAAGACACTGATTAAAGTCAAAACTCTCCACCAGTTTAATGAGCTGCTTCTTTGCCTTACAGAACATTGGCAAAAAGATGTCGTGCCAACAGTTCATAGCAAACCTGGATGGGCTGAACGATGGGAAGGACTTTGCAAAGGATTTATTGAAGGTAATGTGATAAAAATAGACAGTGGGATACTGTCATTATTATTGCAGTGCCACCTAGTCCTGCTGGGACACTCTAAGCCCTTCAATCAGCATTTTCCAGTTGTTTCAAGGGAAGAATTTTAACCCCCATGAATGTCTCTGCTAACTTGCAGTGAGCCAAAATAAGTCTGTTCCCTGGTGCTGTTTTATCCAGATTTGTGGCATATCTGCCCTCAGAGCATAGCAGGGGCCCTTCTCCCCCAGCAGCTCAGGTAATGCCCAAAGCAAGGTGCTCCCCACCCCAAAACACGACCATCCAGCACCAAAACTCTTCTCTGCCTCCACTACCACGTGATGAAATGCAATATTCCAGCACAACTGGTGCAGTGCCATGGGATATGGTTAAACATCCCAAAGGGAGCAATTTCTCCTGCCACATGGGTTTGGCAGCAGCTCTCTGCACCTGCTGCAGGCCCAGCATGTCACTGGATGGAACCTGTAATGTCACTGATGAGAGGTGCCACATCAGGGGTGTCACATCCTGTTTGGGGGGGACATCCCCATCTCCCAGCAGACCTCACCCTATCCTACCCCTCTGCATGGTCAGGAACACCCCCACATTCTGCTCTGCTAGCACATTCCTGCTTCTTTTCCAGTGCACCAGGGAAGCCACTGGAATTTTGCACAGAAGGACCTGGAAAAGCTGATTCCAAGGTTGTTCATCTCCCCCCTGCTCCTCAGCCTCCCCTGTCATTTCACCTAGCTGACACCTTGAAGGTGTCATGGCATATCCCAGAGTCTCCTACCACTGTGTGTAGGCCAGGATTCACTCAGAACTAGGTACAGCACCCAGAATGAGTCAAAAATATGATATTCAGGCTCCCGAGCAGGGCTGGCTCCAGAGCCCTCTGCTGCTGCTGTGTCCAGTCCAGTACCCAGCAGGGCACACAGAAAGAAGGGGCCCAGCAGGACAGCAGCCATCCTGCTCTCCAGGAAATGCTTCTCCAGGATGGCTCAGCAGGGAAAGTGTCTCCAAGAACACAGACAGGGTGTGGAGGAGGAGATGTCTCCACAAGCACACATGACTTCCATGAGAGAGACACAGCTAATTCCATGTTCTTTTTTCAGACACTGTATAACTCCATCAAGAATGAAAAGCTGGAGTGGGCCATGTAAGTATATGCTAAGCATTAAAGGGATAGTGTGTCTTTCCAAGGAGCTGGCAGGTTCTAAGTCATGTTTTCCATCCCAGAATATTTCCTGCCAAGCCCCTTAAGTGCTGAAGTCCCTCTGCTGACAGACAGAGTTACTTATGGCTTAGACTCAGAGGCAGTTGGGAAGGTTGGTGACAGACTGTGGATCATGACCTCAAGGAAGGGAATGCTTTCTTTGTTTACTATTTCACTTGTAAAATGCTGGTTCCTCTCCAGATGCTTCTGAAGACTTTGCACAAGCACAGATCTGGGGTTATTTTGGTCATTGAGACTTCCCATTTCTCCCACGTGTTTTTTTTCTGGAAATAGTATCAGAGAATCACCTAAGAAGGAAGAGACCTTGTGATATCTCTAGCTCAGCTTCCTCCTCAAAGTATGGTCAATACTGAACTCAGACCAGGCTGCTCGGGGCTTTGTTCAGTTGGATCCTGAAACCCTCCAAGGACAGGGAACCCTCTGGATCCACAGACCAACACTTTGTTATTATCAGAGTGGTGTTTTCTCTTGTCTCTGTTGCTTTGACTTCTGCCCACACTCTCTTGTCCTGTGCCATGCAGCTCAGTGAAGAGCCCAGCTTTGTCCTCTCAATTCCCCCTCACTCAGGGCTGCAATGAGGTGCCCAAAGCCATCTCTTCTGTAGATTGAACAAGTCCAGTCCTTTCAGTTCCTCACATTGCAAGTGCTCCGGCCCGCAGGTTCCCTCAGCTGCAGTCTCTCACCTTGCTGATGCCCGTCCTGTGCTGTATCGCGATATGATGCAGGGAGCGCGGAGCACTCGCTCACTTCCCTTCGCCTCCTCACCGTGCCGCTGTTCCACAGCGCAGGATGCTGCTGCCCTCTGCTCCAGCCAGGACACGCTGGCTGCTGCCGCTCATCCTGCTCATCCCCGCAGCCCCAGGGCAGCACTCGGGAGCTCCCGGCCCTCTCAGCGCTGGCCTTGTACCCTTTTTTTTAATGTCATCTGCAAGGGCGATGAGATCATCATTTGTCACCCTGAAACGAGCCTGGAAACAGCTGGCAGGGTGGGCTCCACCACAGGTTTACACAGCACCTTCCTCAGACCTTCTTCCCCTGCTCTGCCACTCAGAGCACAGGCTGGGATCATCATCATCGTGTCCCGCAGCTCCAATGGCTCTCGAAGGGAAGCCCGTGACAGACCTGAGGTCCTGAGCTGACACAGGGGATGTCCTCTCCTCTCCTCTCCTCTCCTCTCCTCAACTCAACTCAACTCAACTCAACTCAACTCAACTCAACTCTCCTAAACTTTCCTAAACTCTCCTCTCCTCACTGTGTTCTGCTGGGCTGCAGCTCGGAGTCCTCAGCTCCTCTGCAGGGGAAGATGCCCCCTGGCACAGGGTCCCTGGCACTGAGTCCTTGCACAGCCAGGACCCTCCTCTCTCTGCTTGCCCCTGCCTCGTGTCCTGCCCATCCCAGGGAAGGAGCTGTCCCTGCCCACAGATCCCACCTGACAGGCAGGTCTGTGACCAACAGCAAGGAGCTCAGAGGGTGCAGCCCAAACCCCTGAGCCCCACTAACTCCCCACCCAGGAATAGTATCCAGGCTCTGCCTGAGCCCCAGGCTCCTGTGGGCACTGAGGGCTGGGAAATGATCCTTCTCTTCCAAGAGGTGTCTGGTGCTTTGCCCATCTGCTTGCTGCAGGTGAGGAGTTGTGTCCTACTGCACACATCCCAGCCAGTGGATTCACTGAGGGTCAGACCTCAGCTGAGGTTTGCCCTCAGTCTGATCTGAACCTCAGGTGACCACTCACCCCATTTAAACATTGGCATGTACCAGGCAGGGCAGAAAAGCCTTGTTTGCTCTTTCTTCTTCATGTCCCAGGGACACTGGGAACTATCACTTCCCATACAAGTTCTCCTTTCTTCGTGCCAGAGTAGGCTCATCTCCCAAATGTCTGCAGATCTTCTGCTCCTCAGAGATGCAGAGGACATTCCTGAAGGTTCTTCACTGTCTAGGAGGCCCCAGGCATTGCCTCTCAGCAGCTGAGAAATGCTGGTAATACCTTGGTCTTCAGCAAAAATCCTCCTTAAGCTCTGGCTTTAGGGCACAGAATTGGAGACCTTTCCTGTGAAATATTTGTAGTCCTCAGCATGGGATGTCTGGTGTTCAGACAAGCACCCAGTCCCTTACCTGTTTTGAGTGACCTCACAGAGGGACCACTGGGACAGTTACCTGCCACCCACACTCCTCCCAGCTCAGACCACCACTCCTGGCACTCTCTCTCTTATGGTCCTGACCCTTTTCTATCTCTGACCAGCCCTGCAATAAAAACTCTAAACCCAAAGCAAATAGGGCTGCTCTGCACTGTGACCAAACCCACATCTCCTCTGCTGAGTCCCTTCTCCGGTTTTGTTTCCAAGTGACGAGGACGAGTTGAGGAAATCACTCTCGGAGCTGGTAGATGACAAATTCGGAGCCAGTGCCAAAAAAGTGACGAGGATTGTGGACAGCAGCAACCCCTTCCTGGACATCCCGCAGGCGCTGAACGCCGTCACCTACAAGCACGGCGTGCTCACCCGCAAAACCCACGCCGACATGGATGGGAAGAGAAGTACGTGATCAGGGACAGGGACAGGGACAGGAGAGCTGCCCCAGGCTGTCCCAGAGCCTTGCCTGGCTCTCCTGATGAAGGCATTTCCTTACCACATCCCAGGCAACACGGGAGAGATCCCCATAAGTGCTAGGACAGAGGGAACGGAGGGTGTTTTGAGGTGTTTGGAGGTGAGTGTTTTCAGGAAGCCTCAGTGCCAAGGAATCTAACACAGGCAGACCTGGTCTTCCATCCTGTTCAGGGGCCTAATCCCAAATCCCAGTCTCTGAGCAGTGGGGGAAGGCTGGTTCCTCAGCAGTTGTCCTGACCTTGGGGACAGTCTGGCCTGCCAAGCTTTGCTCCTGTCCATATCCTGCCATGTGCTGGCTGGGCACCAGAACATCCCACAGCTCTGCTACCAGCATATGGCATTACAGGAAAGGTAAAGGTATTTGGGAACTGTTAATGAGCAGAGATTAATTAAACCTTGGGTAATTCCTTTTGCTAATTGATATGGTTGGCCCAGTCACTGCAGCTGATTAAAAAGTCCTGAGTAGAGATTACCACCAAAGGCCTCTCTTGCTTCCAGCACCTTCTTAACAGCTGTGCTTGGAGGATCAGCTGTCTGGTGGTGATGTGGATGGCTCCCCTCACCTCCCACCCCTCTCCAGCTTCTGCCAAGCTCTCAGTCCCCTCAGCCCATCAAGATGCTAATGCTCCCTCCTCAGAGGAACAGAAGCTGCTTTATCCAGCTGCTCAAAGAATGTCTCTGCTTTCCAAGCATCCAAGGAACATGAAGCTGGGTTTGGAGGAGCAGAGACTTCCTGCAGGTGTCCACTGGTACCCCTGTACCAGCTCATCCCGGATGCAGACAGACTGGGAATGAGAGGCTGGAGAGCAGCTGTGGAGGGGCACCTGGGAGACCTGCTGGAGTTCCTGCTGGGAGGCTGCAGAGCCCAGCCACTGTCCCTCAGACACCTGTGCCTGCTCACAAACCACTCGTGAGCAATAGCCTGGAGGTGTGGGAGCTCTGGGCAGCAGCCAGTGCCTGGGGTGGGTCAGGAGAAGGGCTGGGTTTGCCTGAAGGTCAAGCAGTGCTGGCAGACATGTACAATTAAATATCCTTCCTTTTTTAGCTCCCAGAGGAAGAAGAGGGTGGAAGAAATTTTATGCTGTGCTTAAAGGGACCGTCCTTTATTTACAAAAGGTAACCATGGGGGACTCTCCCCTTTGCTGTCTCCTGCTGTCTCCAAAGCTGCCATGCAGTCACACAGAGGGGAATCCATGCCCTAACTCACACATGGACACTGACAGAGCTCCTCCAGAGACCAGAGCTGGAGGGTGCTCCCATCTCTGGTGGTGGTGTTCATGCTAAGGGCACTATTCACAGCCTCCAAGGGAACCCTGAAGGAAGAAGCATGAAAGAGGAAACACAGATTTCTGCAGAAAGATCCCTGCAAGTAGGAGCTGTTGGGGAGGATGAATGAACAGATGATGCTGAATAGGTGAAATAGGATGTTGGTGAGAAATGAAATAGGAAGGTGAAGAGGTAGAGCATCTGACCAGTCTTATCCTGCCTATAGTTTTATTTGCTGGCATAGATCTGATTATGCACAGCTTTACTGAGTCTGACATAGGAAGCCAGCTGATGTAACCTTTCTGGGTTTCACTAAAGCTCTTGATACTGTCTCTCACAGGATCCTTCTGGACAGAATGTCCAGGCCACAGCTGGGTAAACACATCATGAGGTGGGTGAGCACTTGGCTCGTGGGTTGGGCATAAAGGGTGACAGTGGCTGGGGTGACATCAGACTGGTGACCTGTCACTAGTGGGGCTCCACAGGGCTCCAGCATCCGCCCTGTGCTCTTCAACATCTTCACAAATGACTTGGACACAGGACTCAAGGCAATACTGAGTCAGTTTGCAGACAATACAGAACTGAGAGGAGCTGCTGACTCCCTCAAAGGCAGAGGCTCTGCAGAGAGACCCTGACAAATGAGGGGCTGGGCAGTCATCAACTGTGTGAAGTTTAACAGAGACAGTGCTGGATGCTGCACCTGGGATGGGGCAATCCTGGATGCACAGACAAACTGGGCAGTGAGGGGATGGAGAGCAGCTGTGGAAGGGGACCTGGGAGTCCTGTCAATGGCCAGGTGAATATGAGTCAGCAGTGCCCTGGCAGCCAGGAGGGACATCTGTGCCCTGGGGACATCAGGCCCAACATTTGGATAAGGCTCTCAAACACAGGGTGGGATTGTTGGGGTGTCCTGTGCAGGGCCAGGAGTTGGAGTTGATGGTCTTTGTGGGTCCCTTCCAGCTCAGAAGATTCTGTGGTTCCATGGTTCTATGTTGAAAATTTATATTCTTCAGGACTTTGATGAGCTGGGTCCTTCCATGGGCTGTGAAGTGATGCTTTGTGCCTCTCTTCATCTCTATTAATTGTGTAGCCACCTCCAGTCAACACAAGTGTAATTCCCAGGTCCTCATGGGACACAAAGTCACATGGAATAGCTTCCCTGAATGCTCTAGCATTCAGCTCACTGGCACTTGGATGCTTGGAGGATTTTCTAGAAAGTCTTTTCTGAGGATAAATCCGAGGAGACTGGATAGGGGCTCACCTGAATGTCAGTGTGAGCCATCCCAGGATGCCAAATGTCTGTTCATCATCAGCACAACCCACTGAACCAGGTCTGAACTACCTGAGCAGCACACTCTGTGCAGTAACCCATTGAACTCACCTTGCTGGAGCAGCACTCCCCGTGGGTAGATGCTCCTGCCTACTGCAGCATTATCTCCACAGCAATGAGAGTAAACAAACACTGGATTATATAAGAGAGGCAGAAAGCTCCTCGGGGCAGCAGGAGTTGTGACTCAGAGCTCGTAGCACACCCCAATGGCTCTCGTGTTTTGCCAGGTCCTGTGGCACGTGTCAAAAGCCAGCAGAAATCTGGCAGCAGTGCATCCTAGCTCCCAGTGTGGGTTGCTCTTGGCCCAGAGGTGTTTTTACAGCTGTGCCACCCTCTCCTGCAGCTTAGGGAAGCTGCAGCACGGAGGGGAGCCCAGGTCTCCTCCAGCCCTCTAAGTGTGGTGTTCTTCAAGCCAGCAGCACTCTTCTCACCCCTCAGTCCTTTCTCATTGCACATCTCCACGTGGAGCCCACCAGAGTCCTCATGCTGACCCATGGGTTGTACATGAGGAATTAACTTGTACAGAGTTACCATCAAGATTTAATTGTACGACACTTCTTCTTCAGGGGTAAAAAAAGACATTTCGACTACCACAGAACCATTTGGATCTAAATGAATGTTCCACCAAGGACTTCTCCTGGGATGAGTCTGATGAGAGGGTATAGACTGAGAATGAAATGCAGTTTCAGGATGGAATTTTCTTTCCTGGCAGCAGAGGGGCCGTGAAGCCAACACTGAGTGCCATTGCTGCTGCTGGGGGTTCTTTGCTGTACAAGGCTTTCAGCAGTGACCACTCATTAACAAAGTTCATTATGTTTGTCTGAGGTGTTTAGGATTTAAGAAGAGAGCAAGGATGAGGCTGATGTGGCAGTGAGGAGATCAATGCTCTTATCTCAAAGACCTTCAGGATCAAATGGTTCACAGACTGAGGGCTTTCTTTATGGACAAGGACTGCAGGAGCAAAACACCCAAAATCTGGCTGTGTTATGAAAGTGTCTGATAAATAAGAGCCATGACTGATGTGTAATTAGCAGGAGGGACCAGAATTGCCAAGGATGCCCCAAGGAAGCAGCATTTGGAACAACAACAAAAATAAACTGAAGGAATGTTTGGGCAAAGGATTTGGGGAAAGAGGGGTTTCTTACTCATGAGCTGCTGCCAGACTGTATTATAGACCTCTCCAGGGAATTCCTTGGGCTTGGCTGTAGACTGTGTCTATCAGGCTTGCAGAGACAGGACAGAAAGATGAGAACATGAAGACAAAGTCCTTGCCCTGTCATTTGCAAACATTCCCAGCACCACAACAGAGAGTGGGTAAACATCCACCTGCCCTGTGGATCCTTGGTGTCATTTCTTGCCTGTGGGGTGGTTTGCAGAACAAAGGAGTTGCACAATTCAGGAAGGAAGTGGTGTGCCAGCCTCCCAAGCTCTCAGCAGAAGACAACTGCAGATAAACATAAGGTAGAACCTTGGAGGAGCACAAAGAGATTTTCTGATGGAGGAGAAAGTACCTGCTTCCAGAACCACCTGATGTCATGGAGCACAGGTTCAGCCTGTCCACTTTTCTGCTCAGACCAAATTAAAGATCTAGGCTTTAAGAGTAAATGCACATAAGTTGAACAGGGAACTCCATTTGGTTTTGAGGAGCAAGCTGAGTACAAATAAGACTGTGAGGAAGGAGAGGCTGGGTAGGTGGATGTAAAGGAAGCATAGATGGAGGAGTGGCCAGACACAGAGAGAAGTGGACATAACACAGGCAGAAGGGTGGGTGGACAGGTAGATGTCAGTCTGACAGAAGCAATGCAGGCAGCAGCCATAAACCTGCTGCTGAGGAGATGTCACATGTCATTGACTCGCTGGTGATAATTGCTGGATCAGCATGTTCCAGCACAGTCTGCTGAAGCAATTGCTTGATCCCCTAAAGGGATGCAGCAGAGTCTGGAGGAAGAAATGCAGGCTTGGGAGCAAGGCACACCTCTCCTGTGCACTAATCTGCTCTGGGCACTGACTTGGTCCATGGCCTTTGGCAACTTACTTCACCTCTGTGAAATGGGGATAATAACCCTTAATCACCACACATAGAGGGGGGTTAAGAAAAATGATGGAGAGCTATAAAGCTTTTATACAGAAGTGCTTGAAAGGGTGCAGGTCTTCCCACAGGTTCTGTCCCCAGCCAGGAAGGGGTTCCCAGAGCAGCTCTGAGCCACAGGGGCTGTCCCATGCAGGCAGACCCTTGCCAAGAGCCCTGGGGAGGGTCACGGTCTTGCCTAGACTGAAAAGGGCACAGGAGTTCATTTTCCTAATTAAATGGTTTGCTAAGGCTGGTAGATGTGAGGTGAAGAAAAGGAAGAAGAGGAAAAGCCACTCACAAGCAGAGCATGAGGAGAGTCTGTCAGTCCATGTCCATGTTCCCAGCACTGCCCAGGGCTGGTTCTGAGGCCAGAGGAGAGGGCAGCAGAACTGATACACCGGGCTCCCCCACCCCACCCAGGTGCCCTACAAAGGCAGGCATGAGAGCTAGAGGCCTTTTCTTGGCTAAACAAGTTTTGATGTTGCTTGTGGATCTGCTCACAGGGGTGGGCAGCAGGGGACAGCGACCCAAGGGCACCAGGATCTCCCAGCATTATCAGCCAGGCATGCCAGAGTGGCCACCTGGCACTGGGAGGAGCCTCCTGGAAGAGCCATCCCAAGCCTGGAGCCTCCAGCACTGTTCACTCCTGCAAACAGCAAGGCAGAAGAAGGTAGAGAGAACCTGCTTCACCTTGATTTACTGGGCCCAGCATTAGAAAAAGAAGATTTGATTTTTTCTTACACCAACATTGCTGCCTGAGAGCCTGAAATCCGTGGAGGCAGCACAGGATGATTCCATCCAAGCTGAGGATCTGCATTAGCCAAAGCACTCAGCAGCTGTGGCAGTTTCCTCTTGTCACACGCTGTTAAGCTGGGCTATTTTGCACCATATTTTCAGAAAGCTCATTTTGAAATAAGAGATTATGGGCAGCACTGTCAGATTTATTCAAATCCAGGGAGCTTCAGCCTCAGAAAAATATCCCAAATTGAAATCTCTCTACAATGCATAGAGCCCGAGCAGCAATGTTTTCCTTAGGCAAATATTTCTCTGCTAGTGGGGTAACCCAAAAGGTCTTCACAAGGCAAAGCATCTGTTTCTCTTTGCAAAAAAAGGCTGACAGCCCATCCCTGTGGCTACTGAAATCACCACAATGGTAAGGTTATCTGCACTGGCCACCTGAGTGTATCCCCAAACACAGGATGTCTGCAGCACCCAGCCTTCCTCTGCTGAAAAGCCAGGGCCTTTCTTTGGGATTCCCATCCCCAGGAAGCTGTGCCAGACGTTTGTGGGTGGGTCCATGGCGTTTTTTTGGTACCATGCCATGTTTCATATGATGATGAGCACAGTATGGTAACTGCTCTCCTGGATGGGATGATTGCTTTGAAAAATGAGGGGAGAAAGGCTTCCAGAAGCATCTTTCCCATCAGGAGCAAGAGTGAGGTGAGCCACATCCATGGGCTGGGGAGTGCTGGTCCCCAGTGCTCAGGAAGCAGCAGAGGGGAAACCTTTCTGACCCCACACCTGAGAGCAGCCTCCCTGACCAGGGTCACCATCCCAGAGGCTGCAGCACAGCTTTTCCCTGAACACCTGCCTTGGTACCACCATGGGAAACAGAAAACAATCTCTTTGCAAATCTGCAGAACAGTTCTGGCTTGGAAGCTCAGGAAGGCTTGGGACACACAGTCCATCATTACCAGACAGACCTGCCCTGGTGCTGACAGCCAAGGACAGTCAAGGAGAGCAAAATAAGAGCAAAATAATCCTGCAGCACTGTAATCATCAGGGCAAGGCACCCTGACCTGGCATGGCCTCTAACGTGGCTGGGGTGGTGGTTTCCTTTAGCCAGGGCCAGGTTCTGCTCCCCAGGTTCTTTTTTCACCTATCCATGCATCCTTCTGTCCACCCTTGCCATCCCACTGTCTGACTGGTTGAGCTGGCAAGGGTGCAGAGTGGGAGGTGGGATATTGTGGCAAGTCACTGGAAAAGTAAAAGGGTAAACACAGGATCGACTAAACTTTTTTTCCTAAAAAGTGCTGTGCTAAGATCATCATTTCAGAATCCCCTGTTTGGTATTCTCTACCTTTTTATAAAATATAAACACATATAGTTGCATTCCCTACTTGTGTGAAGCTGGAGAAAGAAAAGCAGGAATACAGGGAATGCTGCTGCAATTTGCAAGTGGCAGTCTGATGAATTACAGGGGAGGCCATGCCAAAGGAGCATGTGTATTAAAGGGAGACCAAACCAGGCTCAGGGGGGGCACACTTGGACTGGCAGCTGCCCACCAGCCCCCAACCTGTACAGAGACCATGCCCTGGTTGCAGGGATGCTGCTGTCCCAGGGCTGCCTTCCTCCACACAAAGCTCTAGTGATAGGACAGGGAGCAACGGGTTTAAACTGAAAGAGGGGAAATTTTGGAAGATATAAGGAAAATATTCTTCCCTGTGAGGGTGGGCAGGCCCTGGCAAAGGTTGCCCAGAGAAACTGTGGCTGCCCCATCCCTGGCAATGCCCAAGGCCAGGTTGGACAGGGCTTGGAGCAGCCTGGGACAGTGGGAGGTGTCCCTGCCCATGGCAGGGGGTTGGAAGGAGATGAGCTTTGAGGTCTTTTCCAGCCCAAACCGTTCTGTGAGTCCATGAAGCTGCAGTACCAGGGCATGTGCTCACTGATATCCTCTGTTGATTGGGAGCTGCATCCTGGTTTGAGCTCTGCACTGTGGGGAAAGCTCTGCAGAAACCTGGCCCTGCCTTCTGCCTCCCCACAAAGCCTCAGGCATGTGCTGTGTTAGAAATAACTATTGATAATTATGTTTAAAACTTTCATCTCCTTCTTTACATCTTCCCAGTGAACTTAATGATGGAAGCAGTTGCCAGATGTTAATTATTATCATTATCAGCTCCTAGCATTTACTGTACAAAGCAGTGCTTTTCCTGGTCTCGGCACTCTGTGATTATAGCACAGGGAGAAAGGCAGGTTCATTAAAGCAGCCCGCAAATGTTAGTGTTGTCATTATCCAATTAACGTTCCTCTTCACAGGATGAATATAAACCTGACAAAGACCTCTCTGAAGTGGATCTGAAAAACGCCATCCGTGTGCACCACGCCTTAGCCACAAAAGCCTCTGACTACAGCAAGAAGTCCAACGTGCTCAAGCTGAAGACAGCTGACTGGAGAGTCTTCCTCTTCCAGGCCCCGTGAGTCCCAGCCCTCCCACAGTGCCTGGATGGGCAGCCCGGGCTCCAGGCACTGCCCCTGACCTGCCAGAGCAGCACACACATCACAGGGCACCCCTGGGGGAGGAAGGGGCTGGGGCTCATTTCTGCAGGGCTGTGCAGATTGGGTTGTAGGTCACAGTTTCTTGGCAGCTTTGTGCCAGTCCTTGAGGTCCTTCCCAGCTGTCATCAAGGCAGGCTGAGCAGGATGGGCTGGGATGTGCAGGGCTGAGTGAAAGGGCTCCTCTTGCTAACTTCTGTTGGAAGGGGGACACCTGTGTGGTGCAGGTGATGATTCTCCTCGTCAGCTTTTGATGGGAAAACTGTCTGAACCTCCTTAAAGCAGTCTCCCCAGCCAGGGGAGATGTTTTATCTTGGTCCATTGCTGAAGAATGTTATGGTGTTAATAAGTGTCAAGTGTGATGGAGTCATCTTCTGTCTCATGTTTTTCGTGGCCTCTGCTGAGAGAGGTGACGTTGTCTGTAGGTTGGGCTGGGGTAAAGCTTGACATCTGAATTAGTGCAGCAAACACCCACCTGAAGAATGAGGGGAGCAGTGTTGGACAGAGTTGATGAAGGACCCTGGGCAGTGTCTCACAAATGGCAGAAATGACATCCTGCTCTGTGGAACCTCTGTTGTGTGGCTCTCACTCTCCTAAGAGCAGGACATCCTTGGCCCCGGCCTCTCCACAGCTCCTCAGGAATACAACCAGAGCTGAGGAAGGCAGGACTGCCCAGGCTTTGAGAGGCAGACAGCAGCCCTGAAATCATCAGGGCACTGCAGAGGAGCCAGTTAGGCAGTGTTTCCCTCTGATCACAACCTGGCACAGAAGTGGCACCAGAGCAAGGCCACCGATGGCCTTCCTGAGCACGGGTGCTGTCAGCTGTGGTCTGGTCCTGGCTCAAGAGCATTTACAGACTCCCTCTCTCTTCTCCCCTCCTCCACAACAGAAGTAAGGAGGAAATGCTCTCCTGGATCCTGCGGATCAACCTTGTTGCTGCCATTTTCTCTGCTCCAGCCTTCCCAGCTGCAATCTGCTCCATGAAGAAGTTCTGCCGCCCGCTCCTGCCTTCATCCATGACCAAGCTGTGCCAGGTAATGTGTGAGAGAAGCAGTGGTGGAGAGGCTCAGCAAGCCCTTCAGCTTGGGGGAGCCCATCTGCAGTTCCCCTGCTCCTGCCTGATGGGCACACTCAGGTGCTCAGTGCAGGAATGGGGCAGTGGAGTGGGCAGATGTGGAAAACCCTGGCATCTGGCCAGTGTTTCTTTTGCAATGGCTATAAAGAGTCCTCTGCACACTCCTGCCTCTTGGGTCTGGCTCGTTTATTGCTCTTTGCCCATCACGTCCCAGCACCTTCCTGTTGCCAGAGTGGAAACAGCAGAGTAGCCCCAGAGCTGATGCTGCAGAGCACAACAGTCCAAGTTTAGTTTATATCACGGCACCCTCTTGTTTCTGGAGCTCCAAAACCACAGACAAGAGGGATGTCTGAGTCCCAGTCAGTAGGGAAGGTTTTCTGGGAACAAGGGGGCACAGTGCACCAGGCTCAGCTAGCCAAGAGCAGCTGCCATCCAAAGAGCAGCTTTAGTTCCCCTCTCCAGGGAAGGCCCAACATGCCTTAGGGACACACTGCCACTGCCCCCCAGCAAAGGGGAGAAATGTCAGGGCACAGACACAGCTCCTGTCTGCTGAGACAGATGTGGCCAGATGGTCACCTTTGTCTGGGGAGGGTATTTATTTCCAACTCCCCAAAGAGCAGGATGAACAGCTCTTGGGACAGTGCTGCTTCTACCTGGTTGTTACAGGATGCATGTTACAGGAGCATTTTGTGTTTATGATGCCAAAGGTGCCTCGGTGCCAAGGAAATCCACTCTTGGCACTTGAGATACCTGAGTTTTGCTGTTACTCCAGTACCTGTGTTTGAGCTGCTCCTTATCAGATGGATTTGTGAGTGCAGGAGGCACCTTTGGCTCTGGCACAGTAGCTGGGCTCACGCCCTTGCACAGGGAGTTCCCCCAGCCACAGGCAGGCGGAGCACTTGGGTGCTGCACTCCCGATTTTTAATACCTGACACGCTTCTCTCGGCAGGAGGAACAGCTGAGGTCTCATGAAAATAAAATGAAGCAGATTGCAGACGAATTAGCAGAGCATAAATTACATCCTGTAGAGAAGAGCCTCAAGTCAAAAGAGGCTGAGGAATACAGACTCAAAGAACATTACCTAATATTTGAGGTAAAGGAACTTTCATCTTTTCTGTGATAAATGGTACCTTGGCTGATTGAGGAGAACAGAACTCCAGAGTGGGTGCTGTGAGTCTGGGAGAGTGTGAAAGGAGAGAGAAGGACAAGGGCTCCCAAGCTGGATGGGTGTCTTGGGGCAGCAACAAGCCTCACTGTTTTGCACTGAATGTGAAAAAAGAAATAGGAGCCATTTCCTCCCTCTGTGATTTCTAACCAGAGGAGCAGAAAACTGACAAGGGAAAGAAAGTCTTCCTTTACTGTGCCAGATCTTGACATTTCCTCAGGTCCCAAGTAAGAGAGTGGTTCAATTCTCAGTGTGACACAGTCTTTTTCAGCCACATTAATAAAAAGCAAAGGGAATCCCTGGGAGAATTAATCCTGTTTTGCTGCAACCATTTTTGTAAATAAAGCCAAACCCAGTGTTACAGCTGATTACAGACCGTTTGAGGATGCATGTAAATAAGTTTTAACTCCCTGTAAAGTCTTAAGAAGCATTTAATTGAGGGAGAAATGGGGTATTTTGTTCCAGTGAGAGTTGAGCAGGAGGAGTGGTTCCTGCCACATAGGTGGCAGTGGGAAGGGACTGCTGGAGGCCTCTAGTCTTAGTCCTAGCAAGAACTTGGACTATTCCTAGTCTTAGCCCAGACTGAGTGTGCCATTTAGTGGCTGAGCCCCAAAAATCACTAAGGATGGAACTTCCCACCTCCCTAATGCCAGGGCTGCACCATCCTTTTGTGTAACACCCAGCCTGATTCTCCAAAGCCACAGCTCCCAGCTGCTGGTTCCCTTGTCTTTGTACCAACCTTCCAAATAGTTGCTGCTGCCTCCCTTTTCCCAGCATCTGGTTTCAGATGCCTGCAGAGAAGTCTCTGTCTGAGCTTTTCTCTGGAATGCTTTTTCAGCCTTCAAGGAGAAGTTGGCACTTCCAGGGCATAATTCATCTCATCTGTCTTATGAGATGTGCTCCAGAAATGCTTGTTTCTTTGTGCTGACAAAGAAGCCAGCACAGGCTGCCTCTGAGAAGTTAAGAGAAAGGATGGGTCTTACACAAGCCCTCAAAAAGATCCCATCTAGCATTGGCACAAAGGATCAGGCAGAGAGGATGCCTCCCCTTAAGCTGTGCTCTGTGAGGAGCACTGGGGCCACAGCTCAGCAGCAGAAACTGAACCACTGGATGGAAACAATGACAAGCAGAAGTATTTTAACCAATCAAGGTGAGCTCCTAAATCAGGAAGCAGCAGGTCTGTTGATCTCATTTTGCCCCCAGTATCCTCCTTATGCAATCACAGCAGCAGCCAAGACCTGTAAAAGCAACTGGAGAATCCTACAGGCACCCACCCACCTTTCTCCTCAGACCTCTGAACAATCAGAGGCACAGGCACTGTGCTGGGGTTCATCTGTGGCTGTGGTTAGTGGGATGCTGATGGCATAGGATGGGTTTCCTGCAGTAGCTGAGGGAGTTGTTTCTGCGTGCCACACACACCACGGCCTGTCCCTGTTCCCAGGCTCTCTGTCCCCTCTCTCCCTGCAGAAAAGCCGCTATGAAACATACATCAACCTGCTGTGCATGAAGATAAAAGTGGGGACAGATGACCTGGAGAGGATTGAGACCAGTTTCTTCAAGGTGGAGGCCGACGACATCGCTTTGCGGAAGACGCATTCCAGCCCTTCCTTGAGCCAAGGGCACATGTCCCTCAGCTGTAAGGCAGAAAAGGACATTTTAGAGCAGAACACTTAACAAGGAACACGTGCACGGGGGGATGAACCGGCGATGCTCTGCGCTTCTGGACTTAGATTGATGAGCACAATTTTACTTAGGAAATTACATGAGCAAAACTGTAGACATGTATGACATGGGGATTGCTCTAGTGAAGGAAATCAAAGAAGCTTTAGTTGACACTCTCTGACAATGCTCTGGCATTTCAGCATCATCTCTTCTTCATTCCCAACTGCACCGGTGGCTTTCCTTTCCCTCCTGCTGCAGCCTGCACAACAAAGGGATATGCTGGTTCTGCAAGGGCTGGGTCGCTCTTCCTCCGCCAGCCCTGCCTCTCCTCCTTCCCTCCCTGGAGCCCCCAGCGGCTCACGGTCACAGTCCCCGGCAGAGCAGGAAGAAGCCGAGCCGAGATGATGCCTGTGGCACCACCAGTGCCCCCAGAGATGGGCACAGGGTGGCAGGGGCACGTCCCTGCCCCAAGAGGAGCACGGCACGACAGGACAGGGGTCGTGAGCTGGCGAGAGGCGTCTCTGGCACGGCAACGCTGGAACGTCCCTGCCCAGGCAGGAGAGGGGCCCTCTGTCACCTTATCCTTTTTATATATATATATATA
>VXBS01003699.1:1486-19162 GCA_013400255.1 Sitta europaea | reverse complement strand
GTTTGGGGTTTAGTCTTCTCCAAGGCAGAGCAGAGTCTTGGAAATTCACTCTAGAATGCAATTGTACGTGAGAGACTTTGGATCCTGACATTCATAAAGCTTTGACAAGGCCCTGGCAAGTCAATATTCTTGATTTTTGTTTTTGTTTGCTGGACTTTAGATGTATGTTTGGGCTAGTTGTGGGATTATTTTTGTGGTTCATCCTGACACGTGAGAATATTCTGCTGAGCGCTCCAGGCTCTCCATCACCCAAGTGACAGGGAGGCACCAGCATCCCCGGGGTGGCCAAAAATCTTGCTGTGCTCCCTCATCCTTTTGCACCTCACCTGCTTCTTTTTCTTTGTCATACATACAGCTGCCACAATCATGGCCCCTGTTACAAATCCTCAAGTTATATATAAGTTTTTTCCCATTTTTCCTACCCATCCCTCAGGAACTGTAATAATTACTGTTTCGCAGATGTGATCTGTTTCATTTGCATAGTATAATACTTTGGGAAAAATCCTTACTGGTTTGAACTCTTTAGATACTACACACTTGTCTTTTGTGTTTGAGTGATTCTATTTTTTAGGATGGATTTCAGAGAATACTGATTACATGGTAGATTTTATTTTGTTCATTCTCTGATTTTATAATATTTAATTAACCACCTTTTTCTTTATTTCATACCTATGTGCCTGAAGTTCACAAAGTTTGTAACTGCAAGCACGGGTCATAATTTTCTGAAGAGTTCATCAGTCTTATAGCCTAACTGAGAGGAGCACAATCATTATGTTTCTTTTGAGATTTAATCTTGTGTTTCCATGTTTTGTGTATATAGAACGTATTTTTATTTGATCAGATGTAAATCTAAATTAATCACTTATGTCCCATATTTACTTTTTTTTTTTCTTTTCTTTGTCAGGTCAAAAAATTATTTGTGGTGATATACTTTTTAAGTCCTCTGGGACATTTCAGAGTCCTTCTTTGAATTCTTCAGATAAAGCAGATTGTTTGTGGCAAATACAAGTAACAAACAATTTCCGCATTGTGCTCAAATTTCAGAGCATTCAGTAAGTAAACCACTTTCTGCTTGGGCAATAGGAAAATTCCAAATCTCAACTGCATCCACAGTTCCTGGGCACATTTCCTATCCTATAAGTTAATTATAAACATATATGGGAAATGCATGAGTGCAGAATCCTTTTATATTTTTTGTTCAGCATTTAAACCCCGGGGTTTAGCGAATGCGTTTTTTAATATGCTCTCATTTCTTCCTCAGGTTGCAAGGTGGATGCCAGAATAACTACATTGAGATCTATGATGGACCACCCAAATCTTCTCCTCCTCTTAAAAGAATTTGTTCGAGTTCTTATCTCACGTTCACTTCATCTTCAAACTTCATGTCTGTCAGGTTTTACAGTGACTCCGGATATTCCAGGAGAAGTTTCCAGGCTCAGTATCAGTCCTTTCCAGCAGGCCAGAACACCAGTAAATTTCCATTCCATTTGTAATTCTGATCTCTTGGTAATGTTTCCTTTGCTCAGAAGCTTTTATACACTGGGGTTTTTTCATTAAACATTTCTTAATGTTGTTGAAGGAAACCTCCATAGATGATATTCCTACTTGAATTTTTTGACTGATTTTCGACTGCTCACATTCAGAAAAAACTACTTTTTTT
The DNA here is from genome assembly GCA_013400255.1 of Sitta europaea. Classification (NCBI taxonomy): domain Eukaryota; kingdom Metazoa; phylum Chordata; class Aves; order Passeriformes; family Sittidae; genus Sitta; species Sitta europaea. Next base: position 17,502 of record VXBS01003699.1, on the reverse strand, counting down.
CTTTAAAAATATTCAATTTGTTTGCCTTTAGATGTTTCCTATGTTATTGTCTAAACTTGTACTTCTTTGTATCACATCATAATTCATACATATTTTTGTGCTTTTCTGGACACACTGTCACAGAGTCATAGAAATGTTTGTTAGAAGGGACTTTTGGAGGTTTCCTAGGCCAGCTGTTCAAAACAGAGCTACTGCCAACACCAGGTTAGGTCCATTAACAACTGGTCTAGCTGTGTGTCTAGAAATACTCAAAGGATGAAACATTTAAAGCTACTACTTTGGGTGACCTGTTCCAGTACTGTCATATTGCTTACTCATATCTAAGTCTCAAGTATAAAAATAAGTGGTTTGGCTTATGAATTCCCTTCTCAAAATGGTAGCAGTTATTGCATTTGTTTGACTTGCATTATGGAAGCATTATCAAGACCCTGAAATCACTAATAATCCATATTTTTCCCCCCCTAGCCCTTCTGTGCTTGCCAACCTACATGCATGCAGTGGTAGACAGACACTTTATCCAGTCCCAAGGCTACTCAGTGGAGAGCATCAGCCTGGCAGACCCTAAATGTAGACCACAAATTACATCAACTGAGGTTATATTCCACATTTCATACAGCGACTGTGGTACACGTAGAGAGGTTGGTGTCAAGACGTTTGGGAGAGCTCTGGGAATGGGAATTTAATGGACATTTGGAAAACTGTCATGGATTGCAAAGGGCTTTGTAGACCACAGGCATGCAAAACACAGAAAAAGAGCATGTGTTTCTGGAGGATGAAGTTGGTTAAATATTTTTACTTATCCTTCCCAGGTTAAGTATATGTATATACATATTTTGGGTTTTTTTTTACTATGTCCTTTTCTGTACCTAATTCAGAATGGTATTCTAGAGAACAAAACTAGAGGGGAGAGCTAAGTGAGCAGTCCCATGGTGGGTGCTTGAGATTTTTCCTTTTCTGCCTGCTGGGACCTGGCACACACAGAGGTTCAAATACTCACAGTATTTACAGTGAACACAACCACACGTGGTAACTTAACACTCATTTAATGTGTCCAACAGAGCAACAACGAAACGATCTCCTACTCCAACGTGATAAAAGTGCCTGCTCCTGGTAAAGTCATCAGGAGGCAAAAGGACCTTCACTTGCACATCAGCTGCAAAATGCTGCAGAACACCTGGGTGCAAGCTGTGTACATTGCTGATGATGCCATCGATGTCAACAACACCCAGTATGGCAGATACGACCTCAACCTGACCTTCTACAACTCCTCAGCTTTCCGCTGGCCAGTGCATGACTTCCCATACTATGTTGACATGAATCAGAATTTGTTCCTCCAAGCTTCTCTTCACAGCTCTGACCAAAACCTGAAGGTGTTTGTGGACACGTGTGTGGCGTCACCTAATTCTAGTGATTTTAGGACAGTGGTCTATGAATTGATCAAAAGCGGGTAAGAACTTTGTAAAAAGTTACTTTAAAAGTACTTCAAAGTACTTAAATTACTTTAAAACCACTCTGTGTGGTTCTGAAAGAGCTTAATTTGTGAAATGAGGTGATTTAGTGTACATTGGTTTTTCTCATGGCATATGCTCTTCTAAGAACAACTTTTTGGCAAAGCCTGAATAGAATTCAGAATGACAACCAAATGTCATTCAGGAGTTGCAGTCAAGCACTGAGATTTCAATCAAGGAGGCAGTGAGGAAATTGAGGTCTCACTTTGTTTCAGAAATAGATGTATGAAGGGCAGGGATGTCTCTACATTTCTGTACAGCATGAGTTTTACAGCATCATAACTGGAACACAAAACTGTCTACTCAAAAAGAAGAGAAATTCCTTAGCCTTTTCTTATTATCCTAGAAACCTAAATCACTTTGCTTAATTTTATACCAAAGTACATTGAAGCACTAAAGAGAAAGTTTTTTTTTTTAAAAAAAAAAAGTGTATTAAAATTACTTTTTATGCTTTCAGAGCAGAAAGGAGAACTTTCTCTTTCTGCAACCACTTTTAGGGGCCTCTTTCCAAACAGTTAATCCTGCTTGCAAATGCATAACAGGCTCTCACCTGAAACACAGAAACCAGCAGGACCACTAGCCATTTTTCTGCTGTTCGTGCTTACACAGAACTTGTTAAGCTATGAAACCTCTGTGCTGTGCACATTTAGGAATTTCTCCCCTTGCTAAAAGCGCTTTTTTTTTTTTTTAAGCCTTCTGATTCCTTTTTTTACTTCCTGGTTTATACTTAACCCTGAAACTTATTGCAAAGAGAAGGTGTAATAGTGCTTCTACAGCTCACCTGTTGGGTTTCTGTCTTCCCAGGTGTGCTAGTGACCCCACCTACACTCTTTTCCCCTCGCCACGCGGCGATGCCACTCGCTTTGGGTTCAGCGCCTTCTCCTTCGCCAGACGATTCCCGTCGGTTTTCCTGCGGTGCCAGCTGCTGGTGTGCAGGTACCGTGACTACTCCTCCCGCTGCTATCAAGGCTGTGTCAGCAGGTTCAGGAGGAACGCAGATTCCTCCCATAAACAAGTGGATGTTGTTGTTGGACCCGTGCGGCTTCGGGAAGCTCACGCCGGGAACAGGAACACTGGTAAGTTTAAATGTCTTTAATAACGTAAGACTCTGTGTGTTTGCATTTTGGTTCAGACATGAAATGCAGCTCTGAAAGGTGCCTTTGCTGGTTTATTTGCAATTCTGCTATGATTCTTATGGGGGATTATTATTTTTTTTATATATATAAAATGGTTCTATTAAATTTACAAGCTCTTTCCTTTCTGTCATTCTTTGTTCTGCACATGTCAGATGGTAATTGATGCAGTTCTATGGGATGAGGGATGAGATGCAGCTCATCTCCCTGACAGATTTACATTTGTTTTCCAAAGCTGTCTATGCCTGATTTGCACATCTGTTATTTATTTACAGTCAATCTCTAGATCCTCTTGGAAATGCTGTTTCTCAGTGTCCTGTAGCTGCTATTTCCACTATCAGAAAGCAACATCTTAAGGTCTTAGAGTAATCATTACAGACTCACAGTTTCTCTTTCATTTCTTGTCACAATCTTTGTTTTGCATGGCCACAGAACAATTTGTGAAACAACGTGCAGCTTTCTGATCAGATCCAGATTAAAGTGTTTTAACTCAAATTCTCTTTGTCTAATTATCTTTGAAATTAAATATCTCAGAAAAAAAAAAAGAAAAGAAAAAAATAAGTTTCTCTCTAATTCTTTTTATGCACAGAGCTGACCTCTGACATCCATGCAAAAGGGGAGACTCTGAGCTCAGAGCCTGCTGCCAGCTCCCACCTTCCTCTGGCTGTGACCACCGTGGTGCTGGTAGCTGCTCTTCTCACAGTGGGAGGATTCCTTTGGAAGCAGAAACTGCAGGAGGCCACCCCATACCAGAAATTCTGAGAAGCAGCTCCAGGCATGAAGGTGGAAGGAGACTTGCACCAGCTGCCTGCTTCGTTATTTGGGTTTGCAATCCATGGGAAGGGCAGCTCTTACTTGACTATTCCACCACCCAGACCATGCTTGAGGAATCAAGATTACACCTGATGTTACCGTGAACTGAGTTTATAAAGCAATCTGAATTTAAAACCTAAGGTGTAAGGAAAGATTGATTCTTTCACCCCAGCATCCAAACAAGCATCTTTAGTGCTGGACATTTCAAAGCTTTTCTGCTGAACTCCTCGTTGAGTGTCTGTCTGAGAAGACTGAAATAGGTGACTTTAGAAACAAGAACTGACATATTTGGCCCTTGTTTATATGCAGATGAAGCACCTGTATAGCACCATAAGATGCATTGGGAAGTAGTACAAGTAAAATATTTCTTTGCAGTAAAAAAATCTCAATAGTGAGCCATAAGCAAATATGCTCAGGGGCTGCACGTGAGGAATTATTGCTGTACAGCAATACTTTGGGCAGTATGGTTCTTCCCAAATTCATATTTCTCAGAGTAAATGTAGGCCATTTGTAAGATTTTGTATGGAGGATTAATATAGTCCTGTTACATAAACGTGTAATTAAAAAAAAAAAAACAGTAAAGAAATTGGTTTTTTGAGCAATACCTTTTTCTTTGTGTACTTGCAAATATTCCTCCTGTGTGTGTGAACTCATGGCTAACACATTGTTGGGTTGGAGAATGTGGCTTCTGACAGTGACTTTTCCCAGCAATGATTCCTGCTCTTGCTCTCACACATTTCTGCACCTGGAATGGGTGGGAGAGAAGGAATGTATGTAAGTTCCCATAAGGAAGTGTGACCTGTCTCCTATCCCCATGCAAAAACAAAATGAAAAAAAAACAATAAAAAAGGAAGAATTTGTTTGGAAGAAGCTGCTTAATACAGGTGGAAAGGTCACTGGTATTGATTGAGAAATGCCCTTCTTGAGAAAGAGGTAAGTTCACTTGGAACTGAGCGATGTCAGATGTGCAAGGTGAGCCAAAGTGGTGACGTGTGAGGAAGGTGAGCTGTACTCTTGAGTGACATCCTGACCTGACAAGGAGGATAAGGGCAGCTCTGATGGGAACCAGCCCCACAGCCTGTACCATTTGCTCCTTCTAGCTGCCTTCTCCTCATGATTCCAGGCAGGCCTGTTGTCACCCCTGTGTGATGTGAAGAAGGGATCACTCACTGTGTTGGCACTGCACACAGAAAGTGAGAGGTCTTTTCCACATTTGAAGAACAAGGATTTAGGGTCCTCCTCCCCCCTCTGCCTGCAGCCACCTTTGGAGGGCAGAGCACCTCAGGAGGCTGACCTGCCTTCACCTGTTCTCTGGAGCAGAGAGTGCCCAGGCTCAGAGGAATCTGCTCAGCACAGCAAGGACTCTGCTGGACCTGGGCTTTCCTAACTCTGTAGAACAGGACCTTCCCCTCTGCTCTTCCCAGACCTGCTGTATTCTCCTCCCCCTGTTCCTGCTGTGGCCCTGCTGCTGTGGTGTTGCTACCACACCATCTTGCAGGGTACAGCTTGATGGCACTTTTTCCCACTTCTCCTATTCTCTCAATATTAATTTCACCAGACAAGCAGAAAGATCCTGGTGTCTCCAATCCTCACCATGCCTGTGTTTTTCAGAGCTGAGTTTTCCCATAACATGTCTGTGCCAGGGCTCCTAGATAGAGAAATACCAAGGCTGGATAAAGATGCAAGGTAGATTTACCAAGTTCACTCATTTCCATATTAAATATGCTGCAGAAAGCATTGCCAAACTGTTCAGGTGGTAGAAGTCTCAGACTCCTCCTCATTTCTTGCAATCTCCCTTGATCCACAAGCATTATAGCATTGCTTGGATTCAAGAAAACTGAGTTTGATGATGAAAACTGGGTTTGATGACTCTTCAGTGTTTGGATGATCATCAGATCTTCCTGTTAAATTGTTTGAAACACGGAAACAGAGGAAAGTAACCAGTCTGGCAAGAGAGTGATGAATGAGAATTAAGCATTGTTTCATGTTGTGGAAAAACCTTGGATTCATTCTTCAAAGATGATGAGGAAAGGATCATGTGCCTGGTAAATGATCTCTGTGCCACAAACCTTCCTGCCTGGATTCAGACTACCATTCCTTTGTGGAGAAGCCTGTGGATATCCTTATTCCAGTGTAGGTACTTTCCTGTAGTGATGGGTGAAAGCTGATTTATCCAGTTTGTCCTTTCAGTGGTTTCCATTTTTACCTTTAAAAACCCAGTATGTTTGCAAAGTGCCCTCACAATTGCCAGCAGAAGAAAAAGTGCTTTCAAATCTCACTGCAGCTTCGTTCAGTGTGATGTGCTGGGAAATACCTTTAGCCAGAAGTACCTTGAGAACAAAAATCTGTTGCTGCAAGAGATTTACCTAGCCAGTGGGAAGGGCAAAATACTGTATGGGATTTGCATTAATTAACTAAGGTTAATTAGACCAAACTATTTCTTTATTTCCATCATGCAAAGATTGTCTGATAACAAAGTTCTCTAGAAATAGCTACATTTTTGAAATTAATAATTTACTAATGAAGAAGGTAGTGAAGAACTAATCAATCAATCAATCTTGAACTTTTACCTGGGCAGCTTAGGGCTTTTTTTTAACATTTGAACCACCTGGGAATCCCTTTTGTGTTCCACTTCCTCCTCACCCTTTTTCAGCTATTACAGGAGTTTGGAGAAGAACTGTGGTCCATCACTCACTCTTGCTTCACTGATTGCAGTGTTTGATTGGTCAGTCAAATACACTGGATTTTTCATTCTTGTCAAGGTGTCAAAACCAGAATATGAATAGTGAATACCAGGCATTGTGTACATATCCTCATTCATGTGCAAATGTGGTTGTTTGGATAAAGAAGAAACATATTTACCATTCTGAATGTTCACTTTCAAGGCTTCCAAAGTTGTCTTTGGCCTCTTATATTTTTCACTTCCTTCTTCCATTCCAATGATATTGGCCTTTGTGGAAAGATGTTTTAGATCATTCTCTTCTCCCCCTGGGCTTTGGCCTTCCTGCTTGATGGCTGTCCCTGGAGGCAATAAATTCATACATGGCAACAATTTAAACTGGTGATAATCCCATCCAAGACATGATGGCTGTGGAGGTAGGGATGAGATGGAGAACAATATTCTGACTCTTCAGTGTTTGGATGGTCATCAGGTTTTCTTGTTAAATTGTTAGAAACACAGAAACAGAGGAAAGTAACCACTCTGGCAAGAGAGTGATGAATGAGAATTAAGCATTGTTTCATATTTAAAAAAACCCCTTTGGATTCATTCTTCAAAGAATGAAAGAGCTGTCATTATGTAAAATTAAACAGGGAATATATTTAGACATTTTCTTAATCTGAAGAAATTGGAACATTTTTTCCCCGATTAGTTGGTTCAAAGGATCAAATGAAATTTTAGAAGATTAGTTTCAGCCTATGTAATTTCCTTCACTACGCATAAAATCTACTGCTTTTTCCACAGTGTTTGCACAAAAAGTTATCAGTTGACCCCCATTCTCTGACACTTACACTGACTGTCTGTCAGTTAATTTTGACTGTAATTTTGGCTTGAACTTTAATATGCCCCAAAACATTAGGTTTATACTGGCACTGGACCTGTTGACTTCAGCTGCAAGGTTGTTCAGACCCTCAGTCATACTTAAATAGGGCCACCAGGTCTGATTCTATTTTTTTTAAGTCTGCTGATGCTTTAGGACTTTCATGGCCCCCCAAGGAGACCTGCCACATTAGCTGGCAAGGGTCTCTTGCTATTTTGCTGGAAGAAGCCCATTTAAGTTTCAAGATTCCACTACCATCCCAATACCTGACCAGAAACCTCCTCATGAAAGAAAAATGCTGAGATGCCTCAGCCAGAATTGAAAGGTATCTTTGGACAGGAGCAGCTCTTTTTTTTTTTTTTTTTGGTACAATGAGATGATTGTGAAACCTATGGTAGCATAAATAGTTCCTTCCAGGCAATGGAAAATGTTACTCTTGAGATATTGTCTTTTTGCAAAACCCAGGAAGTTACAAAATATTAAATAACAAATCAAACATATGTTTGTTTCGAATCAGAGAACTGTAGTTGTTTTATTGTTCTGCTGTAGAAAAAGAAACCTGTAGAGCCACTCCCCTTCAGAAATAGAGACTATATATTGTGAGATCCTTTTTACCAACAGCACCTGGTGGGATGGGTGCCACTATGATTTTGACATGGCTACTCTTGTTGGGTCCAGCCGTTCTGGAGGCCAAAACAGGTAAAACACTTAGGCTTGTTCCAGGGCACATAAAAAAATAATGAAGACTGCTTGGAGTTCTCTCTGCTGATTCCAAGAGCAGAAATTAAATTCAGGCTGATATTGGTTTGGGCAAAAGAATAAAGGATGAAAGAGCAGAGTTTTGTTCTACTAAAATTATGAACTAATCATCAGACTGTATGATAAGAATGATTTGAACCATTGTGTGGAGTTCATTTTGCTGCCACAGGGTCCTGCTCATCTCAGTGCCTTGTGTCATTGCAAGAATTGTGTCTGAGTATGTCATGAATGAGATAGTCTTCCAGTTCCAGAAATCTGACATAAAAATTATGGAAAGATTTATTTTTTTACTTATTTTCAATGTGTATTTTATTCCAGAGTATGTGTGTGCAACCTTATGTTATGTATTTAATATTGCTTGCACTATTTGGTTCTTCTTGGTATTATGTACAATTTAACAAAATATAACATGAAATTAAGTTTTCACACTAGCACAGTGGTTAAATGATGGACATATAAAAATTATGAGAGATTAAGTACTTTTAGTTCAACTTTTTTAAATTCATAGAATTTTTCCTTCCATGATTCCTTTCTATCTCCTGAGTGGTTTAGGTGACTTTGAGTTAATAGTTCTGTGTATAGCTTAGAATAATTGCTGATGACTTTTCTAATGAGTTATTTAAGCTTCATGATGATAATTTATATTGCCACGACAAACCTCACCAATTCTCTTCATCTGTCTCCTGCTTTTCTGGTGATAAATCATCTCACTCTGGCTGCTCTAGTTCTCTCTCCTCTGGGTCCCAGAGCAGAGTATTTGCTGTATTTGTATAGTGGCAAGCTTTTGTCTTTTTAATACCTTTGAAGTGTGAGGCAGGATTCAATCTATCCAATTTCATCCCCAGCTGATGGTTATGCTCTCACAGTGATGACAGGCCTTGAATGAAAGCAAATAAAACTGGTTTAGGTCGGCTTTAATTTCCTAATCCCACTCTGACTTTTTGCCAGGTTTGCTGTTTCACCTCTCAAAAACCCTGTGAGTAGGGTTCAAAAATGTGTGTGTTCAAGTAGATATTTGAAGGAGCAAGTCAAATAGAAGTCAAGGGGTGCTTTTATATCTTTGGCCTTTGAAAGTCATACAAATCAGAGCAAATTTAGTTTGGCAACCATCATAACTGTACTTCTAGCTCAATAGCAAAGAATTAGGTGCAGTGAAGAAATCCTGGAGCTGCTTACTTTTGAGATTTGTTTTGGTTTGGATGGCTTAGTGTTTAATAACAAGGTAAATATGTACTTGGCAACAAAGTAAAATATAACAAGTGCAGCTGCATGTTTTGATTTCCAGAGCGTAAATACTGCAAAGCCAAAGTTACAACATTTATTTTCTTGCTTACGCTTGGTAGTAAAGCCTTTAATAAACTTCACCAAAAATAGATCTCAAAAATCAGGATTTTCATGCTGGTCACACTAGAATGTCTAAACAAGACATATAAAACTGAAAAGCAGATGGGCTTTACCTGAACAAATGCAGTAATCAGCTTTATACATGATAGGTTATTTCTTTATTTCAAAATGTAATAACATTTTATAAGAAATGAAGCCACTGAACTCTTATTGAATTCTTTATAATCCTTTTGAGACCATTATCCATTCTGTAAAGTGTTTGGTGGAATTGTTCCACTAGAGTTACTCTTGTAAATTATAGGATTTGGTGATATGTGGACTCTAGGTCCTTAAACCTGTCCCAAAAATTTCTTTTCTTGCTTAAATCATTTGTGCTTAGCCTGCTGCCTAACTTTACTGTGGGGATCTCGCATAAAATACATATGGCCGATTTTGAGAACTGGAAGAGAGAAATATAAAAGGTACAAATCACCTCAAAGGCACTTAGTACCGGGCTGGGCAACACCTCCTAGGGACAACAGGGGAAGAAGGCAGAACAGACACTCCTTCCAGCTCATCTTCCTGGCTGTTCTGTGCTCGTGCCCTCTCTCCCACAGCTCCCTACGTGCAGCTGGTGAACGGAAGGCACCGATGTGAGGGTCGTGTTGAGATCTACTACAGAGGACGCTCGGGCACAGTCTGTGATGACTACTGGGACCTCGCAGATGCCCAGGTGGTGTGCAGGCAGCTGGGCTGTGGCAAGGCCATTGCAGCTCTGGGCAGTGCCTATTTCGGGCAGGGCTCTGGGGACATCGTGCTGGACAACGTGGGGTGCCGTGGAGATGAGGCGTCCCTGCTGCGCTGCAATCACACGGGCTGGAGGATCCACAACTGTGCCCACTATGAAGATGCTTCTGTTGTCTGCTCAGGTACTCCCACATTTTTTTTTTCCCCCCCAGTCCTGTCCTTTCACTGCACTGACCCTGCAGTACCAGCACAGAGTCACGTTTTTCTCACTATGGTCGTGTAACAACTGTGCTGGCTCATCCATGCAGAGCAATTAAAAACCCCGAGGATCATTACAGATGCATTGCAGATATGCAGAGCAATTATTCCATCTAATCACCTGGCAGTGGCAATAAGAAAACAATTCAAATTTAGAGGCAAAGCTGTCTCTGATAGGCAAAGTTTATCAAGGAGGAATGGGGTAAGGTGAACTCTTACTAGATTTGTATTTGGGCAATAATAATTTCACAATCAAAACTCAGATTGTCATATCTCACAATTCACTTTGGATTGTTTCCATATTTTTCAAGTCTTCCTTTGTTAGGTCCATTAACACCCCTTTCCTTGGCAAATATCCATCCATTTTGAGTACTCTTTCACCTTGCTGTGTTTGTTTTAATTTCCCATTATTTTGGGGGAGAATATGGGTTATTTGTATCTTATTTTCTCATGTATTAACAACTGATCATCATGAACCAAGACATGGTTGATGACAACAGGCTGTTCAGGTGTTTTATAGCTACATTGCAGTTTTCCATGTTTCCTGAGAGAGTAAGAGCCTGGAGAGCTGAATCCATGCTAGAAGGAAGTGCTAACTACACCAGTGTTTTTCACTTAGAATAAAAGATTAAAAATTGCTACAATACCTTGATTAATCTATATGTGATGTGTTCAGAGCCTTTTAAAATGCTGGTTTTTTCTTGCTTATATTCATAGCCCCAGTGCCTTCTCTGGGCTGGATGTATTCAACAGGTGATTCAGCCTGCTCCCCTCCTGCCCTTGCACCAAGCACCATCCCAAGACCACTGCCCAGGCTGTTCCTGGGGATGTTCTGATCCTCTGCAGAAGGGCACTTACAACAGGGACAGGTCCAAGACCTGCTGCTGCCAGCACCCCCACAGCTCCCCTGCTCCATGCCAGGAGCCTGGAGAGTCTCAGGCTGTGCCTGGGCTGTGGTGTCCTGGGACTGGGAGCACACACCACCCCAGAACCTCACCCTGCCTACCATCTGGAAATACCACTTCCAAGAAAAAATTTAAATTGGTTGTTACCCACCTCCATTGTCTCCACTGACCCCAGACAAGATGGACTATGCCATCAGAGTAACTGTTCCTAATTTCACTTCATCCTAGAGGAGCTGGGCTTGTAGCTACCACACAGATGTACCCATTGCACAGCGCTCATGTGGGGGGTGTTTTTTTTCTTTTTTCACAGAAGAGTCTGATCCAACACCAACAGATACAACAGATTCAGCACCGCAGACAACCTTCATACAAACAGCATTCCCAGAAACAACAATGTCTCTAAGAGAGTCAACAGCAGCAGAGCTCATGCAGAAGAAGATACCCATGGGGGAGTTGGCCACAACTGAATTAACAACCAGCACAGGGGAGGCAACATCCCCATTCCAGACAGCCACCACGGTGCCATCAGCCTCTACACCAGAGTGGTGGTGGTGGTGGTGGAGGCCCTCTCCCTTCCCAGGGGAGGTGGCCACCACAGTGCCAGTGACAACCCCAGAGGTGACAACCAGCACGGTGCTATCAACCTCCCAGGCAGTGATGTCCACTTCACCAGAGATACCAGAATCATCCCCTGCCTTACCATTGTTGTACTCACTGCCTGATGTGATCACCACAACGAGATTGGACACCACAGTAGAGGAGAGCACAGCAGGTAACCCTGGCCACTGTCACTCACTGTTCTCTTTAGTGGCCCTGGACTTCCTCCCCAGACCTGATTCCACTGCAGGAAGACTCCCAAAACGACAAGACAGAGTTCCATGTTTTCCTCCCCCATTAATTTTCCAGCTCTGTTTTCATGTCCATTGCCACTGTACTAATGACCTCCTTAGCAGGAACAACCAGCTCACCACATCTGACCAGCACAACGCTACCCACCAGCATGCCAGAGGTGTCCACCACAGCAGAGATGTCCACAGCAGAGAAGACCACCACAGCACCATCCAGTGCCATACCACAGATGTCCACCTTAGCAATGATGCCCATTTCAGCAGAGAGGATCACCTCAGCAGAGACCACAACCTCAGCAGAAATGACCACTACAGCATGGACTGCAAGAGAGGAAGAGAGCACAGCAGGTAACCCTGTCCACCCTCACTGTTCTGTGTGTGAAACAGCAAAGCCAAGCCAGCCATTTCAGATGAGTGGAAGAGCTCTGCAGGATCTTGTAGGAGGCTCCTAGAAAATGAGTCAGGGGCTCCTAGAAAATGGACTATTCTCATCTGCACGGCATGTGCTGACTCTCTTTGAAACCTTTGCCACTGACACCAAATTCTTCCTTGCATCCACAGCTCCAACACCCATCGCATCCAGACCATATTCCACAGGTAATTCCAGCCCCCCAGCCACAAGCCTGGCCTTACAGCAGCCACACAGGCTGCCAGTGTCCATGTGGGCAGAGCAGAGTGCCGGGCTGGTGTGAGCTTGTCCCTGCCCTGTGCCTGTGTCAGGGTCCAGCGTGCGGCTGTCGGGCGGCAGGAACGGCTGCGAGGGCCGCGTGGAGCTGTACGACGGCAGCACGTGGGGCACGGTGTGTGACGACCAGTGGGACCTGCGGGATGCCCGGGTGGTGTGCAGCCAGCTGGGCTGTGGACAGCCCCTGGCTGCACTGGACACTGCACACTTTGGCCCGGGCTCCGGCCGCATCTTCCTGGACGATGTGCAGTGCCGTGGGGACGAGCCCTCCCTGCAGATGTGCCGCCACAACGGCTGGGGCAGGCACAACTGCAGGCATGTGGAGGATGCCAGTGTCATCTGTGCAGGTGGGTGCCCAGCAGAGACCAGCAGCTCTCCAGCAGCTCACACCAGACAGGTTCTGGTGTCCTCCATGGGAAGCAGCCATGTGGAGCCAGGGCACAGAGGAGAGCCTGGAGCCTTCTGCTGCCTGGTGCTGAAATATGTGTCATGCAAAATCTCCATTTTTGCACAGAGAGGGTAGAACAGGCTCTCCAGTCTCACAGGTGTAGGTGCTCCATGCAGTTGCAAGGAGCAGGTTTGTGGGATCATGACATGGGCTGTACTGGGGACATGTCAATCTGGTGTCTGCATAGGTCAATGGCAGGACTTCCATGCCCTTTCCTCCTTTTCTTCCTTGAGCCTAGCATTTCCATGTCATATCCATGTCCATGCCCATGCCCATGCCCATATCCATCCACTGCCACAAGTTTGCTGTCATTAGTACTCTTTCATTCACTCTCTCATTTCCTTGCAGCCGCCAATCCAACCCCTCCTGCTCAATGGCCGTACACTACAGGTAATTCCTTCCTGTATTTCCAGCTTTATAGTGAGCCCCACTCTGGCACAAGAGAGAGGAGAGGGGGCCTGCTGGGCTGAGCCTGCTCTCTGCAATGTTGCTGGTCCCTTCTGACCATGGCAAAGGGTCTTGTCATTTGAGGGCTTCTGCCAGGGGGGATCTAAGCCTCAGCAGAATGGCAGCTGCAGTGGTGCCGAGTCCAAGACCTGGTCTGCCAGACTCTCCATGGCTCCTGGCTGTGAGGCAGCAAGTACCAAGCAGATGGGGTCAATCTCTTCCCTCAAGCCCATGTGCTTGCCAGGCCAGCCCAAGACACAGGTTTCTGTCCTGATGCCAGGTCATGGCTGCTGCTTTACAACCATCAAGCAGAGGTGGCCAGTCCCTTGTGGATACCCTGTCAGGGCCCACAGCCTCAAACATCTGCAAGGTGTATGAGTGGTACCCCTCAGGAGATGTCCCATGATAATAGTGTACCAAAATCTCTTTCTGGCAAATGTTCCCATGCCCCAAGCAGCTCCCAGGACCCCCAGGCTCTTCTCATGGAATTCCCAAGCAGATCCTCGTTCCTTATGCCTCAGCCTTCCATGCACCTGGAGTCTTTGCTCTCTCATGCTCCTTCCTTGGTGTCTTTAGCTGTGCACCACCTAAAATCAAAGTCACTATGGCAAAATCTCCAAAATGTTTGGAGAGACGGCGGCTGTGGATGCTGGGGTGATGGAAAGCTGATGTTGTGCCCTGTGCCTGTGTCAGGGTCCAGCGTGCGGCTGTCGGGCGGCAGGAACGGCTGCGAGGGCCGCGTGGAGCTGTACGACGGCAGCACGTGGGGCACGGTGTGTGACGACCAGTGGGACCTGCGGGATGCCCGGGTGGTGTGCAGCCAGCTGGGCTGTGGACAGCCCCTGCAGGCCCCAGGCAGCGCTCGCTTTGGCCCGGGCTCCGGCCGCATCTTCCTGGACGACGTGCAGTGCCGCGGGGACGAGCCCTCCCTGCAGATGTGCCGCCACAACGGCTGGGGCGAGCACAACTGTGAGCACGTGGAGGATGCCAGTGTCATCTGTGCAGGTGGGTGCCCAGCAGAGACCAGCAGGCCTTTGGCACATCACTCTGAGTGAGTTCTGGGTCTGTCCTGTGGGAACAACTGAGCTGAGCTCTCCTGGTCGGGACAGGGCATAGGCAAGGCTGGGGTCTTCTGTTGCCTGGGATTGAAGCCTGTGCAATTCAAAAGACATATTTTTACTTAGAGAGGGCACACTGGGTTTTCCATGCTTCCTGCTTTAGAGGTTAAATGATGGGGTAAAGAGCAGGAGGGTGGGATTGTTCTTTGGGGAGGATGGGGTAGGACTGGGGACAGGTCCGGCTAGTATCAGAATGGGGGGAAAGGCAGGACCCAAGCTCTCTTCCCCCTTTAGTCCTACAGCCTGAATTTTCATGGTCATGATCATGTCCATGTTCATGACCATACAATGGCACAACCCTCACTGTGCTTTTGTTCACTCCCTCTTCTTTGCAGATGCAAATCCAACTACTCCTACTCAATGGCCACTCACAACAGGTAGGTTCTGCTCATCCTACTTGTGCCCAGTTTTAAAGTGGGGCCCAGCTTGGCACAAGATGAGAAGAGGGGAGTCCAAGAGTGCTGATCATGCTCAGTGCTGATCCCCTTGGCCCATGGAAATTACAGGGTGCTTGAATGCTCCTCATTAGGGTTGGTTTGCTCCCAAGGGTTGCAAAGGGCATTTCTGGAAATGCCTTCGTGAATCAATGGCTTCTGCACCCAGGAGGCTCCAAAGGGACACGAACAGGACCCTGGACAGGGCTAGACAATTTTCAGCATGCCTGGAGTCTATCCTCAGTTACAATCCTCCCCAAATCCCTTTGGGGTCAGCACAACTCCAGCTCACAGTCACTGTGGCAAAATCTGCAAAACACTTGGGAAGTTTGGGTCTACGGGTGCAGAGGTGGTGCAAACCTGATGTGCCCTGTGCCTGTGTCAGGGTCCAGCGTGCGGCTGTCGGGCGGCAGGAACGGCTGCGAGGGCCGCGTGGAGCTGTACGACGGCAGCACGTGGGGCACGGTGTGTGACGACCAGTGGGACCTGCGGGATGCCCGGGTGGTGTGCAGCCAGCTGGGCTGTGGACAGCCCCTGGACGCCCCACGGAACGCTCGCTTCGGCCCGGGCTCCGGCCGCATCTTCCTGGACGACGTGCAGTGCCGCGGGGACGAGCCCTCCCTGCAGATGTGCCGTCACAACGGCTGGGGCGAGCACAACTGTGGGCACGTGGAGGATGCCAGTGTCATCTGTGCAGGTGGGTGCCCAGCAGAGAACACCAGACCTTTGGCACATCACTCTGCGTAGATTCTGGGTTGGCCCAGAGCATAGGGAAGGCTGGGGTCTTCTGTTGCCTGGGATTGAAGCACATGTCATGAAAAATCACCAGTCTTGCACAGAGAGTGAAGAGCAGGTTCTCCACAATTCCTACTGTTGGCATCCAGTGAGGAGACAAAGCTCTGCATTGAGGGATTGTTCTATATGGAGGATGGGGCAAGATTGGGGAAGGTGAAGCTGGTGCCAGGATGGGGGAGAGCAAGGACAGAGTTCCACCCTCTCTGCTGGCATTAGGCCTCCAGCTCTGCTTTTCATGGCCATTGCCATTGAAATC
>VXBS01003690.1:19802-48221 GCA_013400255.1 Sitta europaea | reverse complement strand
AAAAAAAAAAAAAAAAAAAAAAAAGAAGAGAAACCAAATTAGCAACATATAAATACACAGAAATATACAAGAAGCATTTTCACTAAGAATACAGGATCGGACTTCATGGATTTCACTGCATATTGTCCATAACTATTGAAATTCTGTGGATGTGTTTCAAACATTCCAAGACCTTTGTTTCTCCTAGAGGATGCAACTCTTGTGTGTTCAAATATAGGGTAAATTTATGCACTCAGAAAGTGATTAAAATTAGGATAGGATTCCTGGCACATAGCTGCGCTTCTGAGTGCAGGATCTCCCATGGTCCAGCTGAAGCACAGATCTGCATTCTCTTCCACCCCTGAATTCAAAATCATCTGCTCATCAAATCACAAATCAGGACAATGAATTTAGTCTGGTGTACAGACTAGAGAGCAGGAAGGACACTGCTGTGCTGGAATGCTTGGAGACCAGAGATGTATGAAAGGTTCTGCTGGGGGAGAAGTAAGACAGGAACTGGCTCAGCATGCTAGACTTGAGGACATCGGGTGGCAGTAGACACACCCATGTACAGTAGGCACTGTGGAAACATCTGTATCAGGTTATTGACTTTTAATCAGAATTTCCCATGGTTGTTGATTTTAATTGGCTGCCATGCATCTTGTTGGGTACTGTGGCAGCAGTTTCCAGTGCCTCCTTTTCAGCTGGGCCTTCAAAGTATTTAACCCTTCAGGCATACCAAGACAACCCAAAAAATCTTTACAACAATATATTCTTTCAGTCATTTATTTTTCAGTATTTTTATATTAGTAGCTACTTGTGACTGGAACAAGTGTTCAGAGAATAGTGTGTGGGGGGGTCAAAATGTGTGGATGTACACCAGCCAATTTCTATCAACTCAGTTCCTGTGGTAAAAGTCAAGCTGGCAAACATAAATACTTGGTAGAAATTTTTTGTTTGTTATAGTGAGTCTAAAAGCAGTTCAAGTCTCAGCTGAAAAGAAGGATATTGATATTGGCTCAGCAGCAATTATTTTCAACAAAAGACTGAAAAATGCTTGAAATCAAGTACATAATTCAACCATGTATTGATTATACTCAGAGTTTCCTCTCATTTTAGAGGAATGTAGCAGTAGTCAGATAACTGGGTTCTTTGCTTTCAATAATACATAGTTTTACAAAATTTGAGTCTCTGATTTTGGGAAAAAAAAAACGTAAAATGCTTTTAATACCGTTTGTTAGTTAAATTTGTAATTTGCTTTTATTTTCTTACAAATAGCTTATGGTTTTTCAAAGAAGCTTAATGTCTAGCTGTGTCAGTGCATCCTTATATACCACCCAATGTCTGGATGTGATATGTGAAGGTTATAGTCTTAAAACAGGATTCTCAGGTTACTCATTTACTTAAAACCTCTTTATTCAGATTCAAGAAAAAATTAATTTATCTCACCAAATTTAATGTACAGCACATATGCAGATCAAATTTAACCTATTTCTTTCATATGAACTAAAGGTTCTGTTTTAAATCTTCACGAAATTTAGGATGAAGCCAGCTGAATTTCTAAGGGAATTGGTTGTTAACACCATCAGTCTTGTGAGGGAAAATTTTAAGCAACTGGTGTTTCTAGTTACATTTAGGAAACATACGTAAAAACCTCTACAAAAGATGATTTTATTCAAAGAGGGAAAAAGGCTTGGTTTTGTTCTTGAGGAGTAGCCCTTTTATGGTAACATTTATGTAATGTGTCTTCCATGATATCAGGCATGAACTGTGTTCATAATTCGAGTCTGTGGGGAAGACATGAGAGATGTCACATCAAAATGAGCACTAAGGATTAAGAAGTACAGCCCTCAGTCCTCAGTTACTGTGTAACGACATCAGCTCCTTTATTCTTATGTGAGAAAAGTGTGATTTACTGTTAACACTTTGTAAAGAGTAGTATTAAATAATTTCATGAATACAGTAGGTCTTTCTGGGCAATCAGGATTACTTCATAGTGAAACACTTCACAGAGCTGGGTGAAATCTATTTCTGGAACTTTATCAGAGCTTCATACTTACAGCTTTTGTCTACCAATGGTTTGCATACTATGGAGGAATTAATTTTGAGACTCTGAGACTAGTATTGTTCAACTTTCTTTTGATAGAGCAAATGGCCTGACTGATTTCAGCCTTCAGGAAAAGACTGCGTGCCTTTTTTTCTCCCATTAGGTGAGTGATTCTGCATGCTGTCACATGCAGTCTGGTGTTCCCAGAGACAGTAGGCTCCTTGTGCAAGGACAGCCAGAAATACTACAAGTGAGGATATTGTTAGCCCGTTCAGTGGGCTAACAGGTGACTGAGAAACCTCCTGATGTAAAGTCCTGCCTCCAGGAGGGAGCACTTTGTGCACATGTGCAGGACAGGTGACTGGTTTGGGAGCAGCTCTGCAAAGGGGACATGAGGTCCTGGTAGACCAAGGAACCTGGATTCAGTAGTGTGTCCACAGAGAGATAAAGGCTCCATTGAGGACAAGTGCTCAATTCCCCTCTGCCCAGGACTTGCAGGTCTGAATATGGAGCAGGTGTCCAGTTTTAAGCCTGCACTATGTGAGATACAAACCAGAGAGAATCTAGCAAAGGGTCACTGAGACATTTAAGAGACTGGAGGAAGGAACCGTAATAGACTGTCTGCCCAGGAACCTTGGCCTGTAATATCCAGACTGGTACCTGCAAACAGCTGCTCAGCACAGACATGGTAATGCTGGAGCAGGAATGAGGTAATGCTGAGCTAGGAGTGAATGCAGGAGATACCTAATCTCACTGGTTCTTAAATATTCCTCTTATCCACTTCCGTCATGTTTTGTTGTTTGCTAGGTCTCTGCTCTGTGCCTACTACCTTCATTCTTGACTGCAATTTCATCCTTCTAAGACAACTGAGGGCAGCCTTTGTTCAGACATCCTGAGGTTTAGGTACAGGCTCTAGCTATAGTATCACCTTCTGTAGCTGAACAAAGAATGTTCTTTCTCTATTCGTGCATTTGAGGAAAGTAATTTATCCAGAACCACTAGTGCTAGAGTGGCATTAAAAACACACTAAATCACAGACATCAATCACTTTGCAATAATGCCAGCAATTATTTTCATACATCTTCCTGACAGCAGCTCATCTATTCTTTTTAGCTGCGATATTCATGCTACCATACAAAGTGATATTGACAATACCCACCGGATTAAGAGGCAGCATATTCACTGTCTGTAAGCCCTTGAAAAGCATTTCGATTTTCCCATAGGTTTTTCTATAACTGCACCTGATTCTGGCATCTCTGAGCAAGGAGTGTAATTGATTACTTGGAGCAATTTTGGCAAAGGGTGTAAAGATGCTGCCTGGACAGCATCAGTGCTGATTCAGATCAGCATTGCCATCCTGCAAAACACACAGAGAGCCACTGCTTCCCTCTAAAGCTGCAGCTAGAAGAGTCCTGGCACTCCTGCTTAGATCCAGGGCTGCTCCATCATCATTATCATAACCGGAAAGACATCTCACCAGGGACAGTGTGCTGCCTCTGTCCTGAGAGCCTGACAGGTGCCCCAAGGCATTGCTCTGGAGCTGGCAGCAGACATTTTTGTTATTCAAAGTTTCAGACTTGAAAATTAGTATCCCCACAATCACTTTCTTTTTTGGAAAGCTGCTCAGGTGAAGCCTCAGTGAGTGAGTTTTCTTAAAAATCACACATATTGTCATTTTAACCTTTTATTTTGTGACCACTATTTAGATAAACATCCTGCCTCAGTGGGCGGGAAACCAATTTTTTTCTAGTGCTGTTAGAATCCTTCATACCTAGGAAAGACAGATTCCTGGGATCCAGATCCTGGCTTGATTTTTCACAAACCCATCACAGTGAAAATCTACTCTGATAAATACAAAACAAATTATATTTTTTTAGGAGTGGTTTGATGTCACTGTGGGGCGTTGAACACACGACACGAACCTCATTTATGAAATTTGCATCTGACTCCGATTTATTGAAACAATTGCCCTCCTTATATACCTTTTACAACAGGCCACTCTCATTGGTTAGAAGAGTGCCAGAACTCTTCATCCCATTGGCCCAAACCGATGGATAGAGAAAAGTCCATCCCACAGAAAAGAATTCCAAACATTACTCTTGTTACAATAACACTTGGGATGTTTATGTCAAATCTGTGAGAACAAGTTTTTCCCAAACCCAAACACCACGAAGAAACTGAGTTCAGAAACTCAGAAACCTCAGACCTAGAAAACCAGACTACAGTTTCTTTCTTACATTAAAGTTTTCAGATACAGTTAAGTCATGTTCTAATATTCCATACCCAACTATTTTTGAATTTCTAACCATGACAGGCCCAAGCTTAAATGATTTCAGATTCAGGAATTTAAATAGTAGGAACTGTCAAATCTAAAAGGCAGTGCATCTCTGCAACTATTTGCTGTATGTATGCTCAACAAGCTGGTTGCCTCTTCCACGGCACATCTCTGTGCACCTCCTGCTGCTCCTTTTGGATAGTTACATGCTCATCTTCCTTGCCTGTGCTGATCCACCACAGCACTTAATCATGGAACTCTGTGACTGCATGGACTTCTCATCCCACTGTTTTCTAGACTGAACACTTAAAACTTGTAATCCTGAAAGGTATCCTAGCTTTAAATTAATCTAACTGATGTTAAGAAGAATTACATACTCTATGTTATCCTAACCTTTTGAAATGACAGTGAGTAATCTTAATTAAACTGGTATCATACAATAACCTGTTCATTAATGACTATTGATGACAATGGTGATTTGTTATGACAGTGTGTTGCAGTGTGTGAGCACATGTACACACATGTAGGGGGTTTAAAACACACAGGAAGACTCTAAATATCATTCTCTAAAAAATTCTTTATTTCTTATGAAGAAAGTAGAAAGAGGATCTTCCATAATGCCTCCACATTTGTAGTAGCTAACACAGAATCAGGTTGCTGCATTCAGTCCCCTACATATAGACCACAATGAAATTAATGTGATTAGGACACATCAAAAAATCTAGAAAGATTAATTGCACATAAAAATGAAAAAAATGAAAGATACTTTCTAGTTCACTAAAAAAATCCCCAGATCTTCTCAAATGGAATGTTTATGACATGGCTGTGTTGATCGTCACTCAAGTATCCCATGTTGAGGGCAGTTACAGCTGTTTGTGCGCCATGCAATCATTTATCTAGGTACCAAGAAAAAAATTGAGACACCTGAATTTCCATGAAGAGAGGAGGAAAAAAAAAAAAAACCCCAAAAAACCAGAATCAAGCAAATAAATGCCCAGGTAAGAAATCCAAACAAAATTTCTGAACATTCACCCAATAATAAGAACATGATAAGGTGGAAGACTACGACTATCCCCAAAGATATCAATACAGAAAATACAATTCCAGCTTTAAAATGTTGCTTTGCTTTTCAGAAAACTGTTTCCAACTGCGTTGACAATTTCAAGATAGGTATAATTCACACCTGCAAATGGCCACAACTGTTCCACAAAAGATGTGGAAGTCTGTCCTGGTTGGTTAATAAGTAATATCACAACAAAGAAACAACAATTCATATGCAGCAGTATTTGTTTGCTTCTAAGTGATTTGGTCTGGGCTG
The DNA here is from genome assembly GCA_013400255.1 of Sitta europaea. Taxonomy (NCBI): domain Eukaryota; kingdom Metazoa; phylum Chordata; class Aves; order Passeriformes; family Sittidae; genus Sitta; species Sitta europaea. Next base: position 42,602 of record VXBS01003690.1, on the reverse strand, counting down.
AAAATGCCCCCACTATTTTTTGTCTGGGCTGAAAATTCCCCCACTATTTTTTGTCTAGGCATTTTTTCCTAGAAAAATACAGGGAAACTGACTTTTCTGAAATCAAGAGTTACTGTCTTTCTGTCAGCCTCTTACTGAATACATACAACCACCAGTATGTTTTCTTTTGTCAGGAAGTGTCACTGTAAAGATCTCCACTGAATATATTTTCTAAATAAGTGTTAGGGCTGTGCTAAAACTAATGTAATGGTACATGTTATCTACAGAAGATATCAGACCATCAGATATATTGGAACAGCTTGTACTCTAAAGGCCTCTGGTTGAAAGGAGAGAAAAACAGCAAAACACTCAGACTGTCCCTCCAAATCACTTCTTCATCACAGCTGGAATCCAGGCAATCCTATCTGTACTTTTGATTCAGGACTATAATTGAAAAAATGGTAAAGATTTAAGTATGTGCTGTGAAATATATGCAGGTTTGCCTTTTAGTTTTCCCTTCTGACAGTACTCTGAAGTAAGATTCTTACTTCAACTGAAATGGAAAAAAACAAAGGGTCTATACAGTGCAACAATGCTTAATTCTATTACTGAGCACTTTTACAATTTACTTCATCCAAAAGCCACTCAATTCCATTTAGCAATCCATCTAAAGTTTCAGCTACGGTGTCTTGCACCTGTGAAAATAAAATTTTAAAAAAAGTTAATGTATTAGAGATAACCACTATCAGGATCTAACAGTATTTTAATATCTCTCAGTGTCTATCTGTAAAGTCAGAAATATTCATATAAAATCTAAATTTTTATCACTAGTGTAAAGGTCCCTTGGACAAAAAAAGGCTTTGTAAGAGTAAGAAAACAAACAAAAAAACCCTCATGTTAGAAAAGTGTTCACCCTTGGTGTCAGAGTGATTTGTTTTTTAATTGTTCCATCAGCTGTTCTGGAACATAACACTTACTTTACAGATGGCAATCCACTTGAAAATTCTTCTTGTAACTCTTAAAGCAAAAATGCTGCTAGTTTTAGACTTCTTTGCATATTATTAATACTCAGATTTTGTAATATCCCATCCAGTGGCTGTTATAAATGATATGTTTTGCAAAAAGCCTATAGGCATTTTCCTTTTGGAAATAACAGAATTATCTCAAATCAGGGTTTTTTTTCTGATTAAGTTATTCCTTAACTACACAACATCAACAAGAATTAATTCTCTGTGACAAATGCTGATAGATACTAAAAACAGGTTCAGAACCTCCCATCTTAAGTAAAAAACTGACCTGTCAAAAACTGAAGACATCACATCAAGTGAGTGGTAATAAACAGTCTTTTAATAATGTTCCAAAAATCTAACTTGTGTCCGAGGTTGTGACTCAGGAAATTTAGATTTAAATGAACTGATGTTTCGTTACTCCCTTCAAGACCATCATTTGTCCTTCCTTACATTCTAGCTCCATCTTAAGTCTCTTGTTTGTTTTTGGGCAAGTCCCTTAGCTCCATGTGTTCAGACATGCTAATAATTCATCTTAAAGGACTAGAGAAATGAAATCCTTAGCTTAAATGGAAAGCTCATGTGCTAGTGTTGAAAGCTGCACACTTGCTCTGGTAGGTATAGTTAAGGAACTTGAGAGCCTAAATTAAATTTGAACCACAGACAAACAGAAAATGAAGGTTAAAGAGCAAGTACCATCCAGGGCTGATGCAGCAGATTTAGTTGCAACTGATGTGCCACATAAACACATGGAATTCTTTCCACACCAATGTGAGACACACAGGACAAAACCAGCAGAGGTCTGTTCGGAGGCCCGAGGGCTGGATCAATCATTGCCAAAATACGAGCCAGCTCCTCCTGACGATCGTGCTCTAAGAAACAAGTTTTAATATATGAGTCTTAAGAATATGCAAATATGAAGTATTTTCATTTTTGTTTGTTTGTTTTTTTTTTTAATTTCAGAGGCGATAAAACAGACGGCTGGAAGGGCCAAATGATCTTGTTCTGCTTATCAAAAGACTTACTCATCTGCCTTTCCATCACACAGATATTGATGGCATTTAGCTATTATTTAAAGATCTCCACAGATTCTACAGGCAGCCTACATCAGTGTTTTCTGAGTACCTCTCAGAGATCAAAATTACAACAAGCTATTCAGAAATACTCAAACACTACACAGTCAGCAGCTGTTCCCTACACTTTTGCACTTTTAGTGTATCCCTTCAAACTTTTTTGCCTGTCCCTTTTCTGAGCTAGCCCTTCTCCATTCAAAGTTGATGAATGTAAAGACAATTACTGTAATTGTTATTTGGATTATCATCTTACAGAACTAAACTGATTTAGACTAATTGCATGTTTTACTGTTTTCCTGATGAAGTTATTTCCAGGCTATTACAGCACAAACAATGTATTTTCAAATTTCTCCTATACTTACCCAAAGTTTTTGGTTTTCTGTTTTGTGTTTTAATCCAGATAATTTCCCACATGTAATTTAGATAGCAACCATACCAGTATGTGCCATAAACAAAACAAGGAACCATAACCCCTAACACATTGATGAGAGAATGTCTTGGATAGGAGACCTCTTCAACAGGATAAGCCATGGAAAAATTGCAGATTTTGAAAGGATCACAACATGGATTTTGCTGTATTGCATATTCTTTGTAATCTAACACTCTAGTTATTCACAAAATTTAAATGAAGAGAAACCTCTTACCTCTATGAGCTTCTGCATTAGCAACATATATGAATCCATCAACTACTTCACACACCTTCCTCACTTGAGCTATTACACTGTAGTGTATGGCTTGCTGATTCCCCTCTGTGCTGTTTTCTTGGTAAAACATCTTATTCACAGCAACAGCTTGCTCCTCCCTTGCTCTCCTCCTTTCCACACTGAAAGATATTTCAGTAGTCAGGTTAACTGAGAATGCCAAAACTGAGTCTTGAAAGTCTAAGCAGCACAGGAAAGGGACAGGAAAATGGGCTGAGCCAGAAAAAGAGTTTAATTTCTCCCTGCCCCCTCCTGCCCTCCTTTCTTTCTGAGTGCACATACAGAGAGATGATTAGCAATCTGCAAAATACTTACAAAAATACACTCCATGATGATTTGATAGAGTGTTTCAAAGGGGAGTCAACCAAGGTATCAAGAGGGTTGAATATAATGTACCTATTGTTGGTTGTAATGTACCTATTGTACACCTTTGATATATATACTGTTTGGAAAATTGTTATTACTTCCATGTGAAAACTCAGTGGTTGAAAAAATAAAGGAAGAGCAAAGGCAAAAATTTAAACTTCAGTTTATAAGGGATATCCATGCATGAGAAGGTATACATGAAAGTCACATTACAAGAATATGAAGAAAAGTCTGAAACGAATGAGAAACTGTACTTATTTGGTGAAGAACAGATCTTATCTTACCTCGTGGCAGAATAGAGCGTCACAATATTGAATTTTTGATTGTTGTTAAATTGAAAACTGACTCCTGATCCAATTCCTACAGTGGAAAAATGAACCTATGAGATTACAGCTATTTGGCTACTGAATACAATTAACTGGTAGCTCCAAAATTCCAGTGGTGCCACAAAATAAATATATTCAAAACCAGATATTGCTGTTAGGGGTAGAAGGTTTACCATTTTACAATTAAACTTTATACATGCTCCAATTGATCAGATTTTTAATTTCATGAAAATCAAGCCAATTATATTAAAACCATTTCCATATTTATGATTATTATACTTCAATCTAGAAATCTAAATCAGAAAGGAGACTTGTGTTTATTAGCTGACACTGGCACAGAAAAGCTCCTGTCTGCTTACGACAAGCTGCATTGAAAAGGGCATAGGAGAGAAATAAAAAAAATCACTAAAAATAATTGTCACACTTCCTATAAGTACAATTTAATTATTGGAGTTCTGCTGTGCTGAAATAACCATTAGCTAGAAAGTAACACATTTTTGTTTCTGGCTTGGACCGAAGTCAAAGTAAACTTTCAATGCTACTCTTTTAAATGTATATTAAAACAAAAATCCCTCACCTGCTCTTGTAACTCTTCTAATTTACATCATTTGACATCAGAATACCAAATCATATAAGGATCAGCCTTGAGTTGCTGTGTAAAATCACAATTGTGGTTTTTTTGCCACTTACTGGGAAGCAGTACTGAAAGAAAGGCCTGTCTGCTTTTTTCAATTACAACAGCAGCAGTAATGTGGAATTTTGGATGAAAACAGAAGCACAGGGAGCAAAATGATTCTTCTGACAATGTCCAAATTTAATTGTGAATTCACTGAAGCTATTAGTTTGCCCCAGATGTTCACTGCACTTATCCTTCTGAACAAACCAGAAAGAAAATGGTTTGGTTTTACCATGATCCTCCTGAATTTTAAGGATACAAAAAAAATAATTCCTTTTCTTTATTCCTTCCTTGGAGATTTTTGTGTTATATGTATTTACAAAATAAGAAAGTCAAAAGCCAAAATCATCATTACCATGAATCTGTCTATGAGGTAGGCCAGCTACCAGCAGAATTTCTGGGCATGTCATCATCTTTTGTACCAAAGAGTTGTCCAGCTCTTCCAAACCTGGCCCAAACATAGCAAAGCGAGGTTCTGCCTGAGTGACCAGTGATTGCAAAAAGGAAGTCACAGCCCCATACCGGGGACGGCTCGATTTCAAACTTCTTCTACCCTGAGGACAGCTCCTTTTGTATCTGTGTAAAATAGATGCAACTAGAAATTAAACACAAAATATAAAAGAGGCATTAATCAAACAAACTAATTTAGGTCCCACACTTATGCTTTGCTACTGGTACAACTCTAAGCACAGGTCAAAAATTACAAAGTTCCAAACTGATGGTTTCAAGCACCAGTTCAAAGCAGGCAAAAGCATCAGTTCCTTTAAAGTCCAAATACTGACTTTTTGGACCTCAGTACACTTCTATCCATAGATCTTTCAGTTTATTTAAAAATAAAATAAAAATCATGAATTCCCCTTTCTCACTGAATACACAATGTAAGTAAAATAACATAAAAGCAGAAGAGTAACATTAAAAATAAAATTTTATAAATGAGCGTTGTGAGTGCATTTTAAACCATAATTAAACTGCTTTTGTTTTTATAACAAGTAACTACCTGAGAAGAACCATTTTCCCTGCAGGTACAGAGCATGCAAGCTATGGAAGGAGACAGGTGTTACAAAATGAGCTGGTTTGGTGTGGATGCTAGAAGGCACGGAAAGACTGGTAATTGAGGAGAATAGCATCCTAGAGCAGCAGCTTCAGTCTGCTTCTGGAGTCATGGTAGGCTGCTGTTGGAAAAACCTCTTGAAGGAAACATCAAATGTAGGCACCTTTATATCCACACTGAGATGTTTCAGTTGAGAACAGCAAAACTGTTAAGTGCATGCGGACACAATGGAGATTAGTGACAGGTGGTTTCAAATAGGCAATTCAGACCTAAATAGATTTAAATCTATTTTTTAAATCACTATATATTTTGCATGTCAAATTCTGGGTGTACTGTTCCCATTTGTTAAGAGGAGATGAAGGGCATAGGAACTGCAGAAGTTAGTGCACTTACCACAAAGCAATGTGTTAAGGACTACCTTTGGAAAATATAACTTAAAATAAATCAAAAATCCCAAACAAATCCATGCACCACTATTGGAAATTAAGGGAACTGAATGAAGTTTAGAAAAGAAACCACCTCAAAATAATCTTGTTTTAAGAGTTCTTCAGTCGTCCATACATATGTATTGTGTTGCTATGCCTTTCAGCTATACTAGCTGAAACCAGTCTTTGTTTTACAGCCTTTGACAACCAGAGCTAAAAAATACAACTTGTTACTCTGTGCATATTCTGTACACGTTTTTATTATTCGGTCTTCCAAATAAGATTAAAAAAAAATATTCATTTCACTTGCTGTAGTTTGAAGACTTCTTGGTACTTTTATGAAAACACTTGTTGTGGCACTGAGAGCAAAGAACACTTCTTTATCAAGATCAACAGTACACAGTAATTCTGTACTGCGTGCCACAGTACAGAGTTTACAAAAAGCTTTAGTTTTTTTATAGCATTAGTGTTGTCTTTTACATTCTTGTTGAGTTCCAAACAGAAAGAGCTGACCAGCTGACCACGGCTCGACCATGGAGCAACAGGAAATTGTATTTCCAAAATAAACAACGGATTTGAGACACATCAAAATTTAAACAGCAGCTTACAGCAAAGCTTTATTTCTGTAAATATGAAACATGCCTGTGGGCTGAATATTACTGCTGTAGGCACACTTGAAGTCATGTAAGAGAATATGGAGATACTTACACTGCCATGTAATCATACAGTGCATTGTCGCTGACCTCTGAAAAGGCTTTAATAAAAATCTCCTCATCTGGAAGTGATTTCCAATCAACAGAAGTCCAAGAGGGGAGATCCCGCAGGAGAAAGTATCTCCACAACAACGGGTCTTGCACAGCTGCCCTCCAGTAACAACTCGTGCCTCCTAAGCGGCACAAGTCTTGGGGCGAGAGGAAGGACATGATGTTCAGCTGCACGTCGATCTGAAAACCATTGAGAGCAGCGGTTTTACCGANGCGGGCCAGGAGCCCTGGGAATGCGTCTTTAATGCAACGGAAGAATACATTTCGGTTGGGAAAAAAAAAAAAAGTCAGTCACGGAAGAGCGTGCTCTTATGCCACAAGTTTTCTTCTAGCATAGACAAAGCAGTGCATCTTAGTTGTGGGATTTCACAAAGTAACGCAGTATTTGTTTTGCAGTTGTTGTGTTCCACCCTTGACCTTTCAAAGGTCCCTCACATACGGCCACATACTTTGTTAACATGTTTCTCCCCGTTTCTTGGAAATCCAGCGATAAGCTCTGTGATCTGCTGCCCAGGTCACTGTTAGACACAGGATCTGACTGTGTGACTGACTCAAGGCTTTCCTGCTTCCCTTCTCCACAGTGTTTCAGTCCCCAGTAGCACATTTCTCCACTGTACATCATTGCCAGTAAGTGAGTGTCACTAAATATACCTGCAAAAATAATTGAGATCAAGTATTTTATTGTTCTGCTATAAGCAAGTATACAGCTTGTTAGGGTTTTTTTTCAGTAACACTGGGGGGAAAAAAATTCAAAAGACAGAGTAAGTATATAATTATATAAATATATAATGCCCAGAAGAAAACCCAGATCAAGACCATGCTCTTTTCTCTGTCCAGTTTGGCCCTCCATAATGTTAAAATCTTTTAATAGTGCCATATAAATATAATTTCTATAATTTTATTTCCCTAATTATCTCATAGATAATTAGCATCTCTTTACAGCCTCTTTAGCACGGCATGACTGTACATATTTACTTTACGGTATTTCTGTGCCTCCCACAAGCCTAAAAGATACTGTTCGAGGTCATCTTAACTCAGGTTAACCAGCAGCAGCTCTAGTATTTCAATTCAAAGGCACAGGTGTGTCCTTCACAAAAAGAAAAATCCTGCTAAAGAAATCCACAACTTGACTTTGCATTATGTAACTATATAGCAGCAATGCCACTTTGAGATAAAATGAGATAAGAAGGTGCTGCATCCTGCTACAGTCAGAGAGCGCCGTTTTTGAGTGCGCTCCATGGACATCGTGTCCTCATCACCAGCTGTTTTTTACCTTACAAATCCCCTCCTGCTTTATCACCCTACCTCCATCACTGTGATGCAACCTAAGATCCTCCTGTAAAGACTCAACAGGAATGAAACTGACATAAAGCTAAATGAAGTGGTGACAGAAAACATTTGCCAAATCTAACCAATTCTGCATAGTTTTTACCTGAATGAAGTCTGTAATCGTGTTTGTACCTGTGCTGTCCTAGAGCTAAAAGGGAAGACCAGTATGTGAACCTCTGGCACCCTCTGCAGTCATATTTGTGCCTTAAACATCTGTCAATTGTGCACTGGATGGTTGTAAAATACTGTGTATAAACACTGCCAGCATAGAACACTAATGTGAATCAAACACTCATTGCCTCAGTTCACCTCCCTCCAGTGTGCTCATAAAACACCAGGAAAATGAACACTGACACCTCCTAAAATACATGAGTCAAAAAAAGAAAGTGGGGGCACTGTTGCCTGCTTATTCGCCTCTTGTTCTAGAAAGTGTCAAGTCTTCAACATAAATTAAGTCAAACAATAAAAACAAGGAGAAAAAGCATTTCATAAAGTGAAGCAGTTATTAGGAGGAGCAGGTTAAAAAGTCTTCTGAAGTTTTTTTGGTTTTTTTTTTTACCTTCACTGAGTAATCTAGCTGTATCTTTATCTTGAAGTGAGACATCTTCATTTAGCTGAAGTGCGCATCTAAAGCTAAGCATCTTCATCAAGTAATGAACTCCATCATTAAGACACTGAGTACAGTTAAAAATGAGGAAAAAATAAGTTTTCGTTAAATTAATGATAGGCAGAAATACTTCTTCTTATGAAGTCCCCAAAATCCTAATTAAAAAAAAATTTAAAAAAAACCACCGAAAAACCCAGCCATATTTTAAAAGTGAAAAGTCAAACTTTAAAGCTCATAGTGTGAATACTATAAGGTATTCACAAGCTCATAGAACATTTTCATCTCCTTTACCTTTTTAAATGTGGCAATGTTTTCTTGTAGCCATTCATTCCTTTCTTTTGATGTGTGGCAATACATGTAAAGCAAGGCTCCTTTTCTCCAGTAAAGACATTCTAACAACTCTGCACCAAGGATGTTGATGGGCTGCAATAAAATCCAACAAACTGGTCTAACACAAAAATAAACCACCTGAACTATTCATGTGCACTGTCACATGCGCAAACACTTTGTAAATCTATTACTTCAGGAGCTGTGCTTGACAGCAACAGAGAGACAAGCCTAGCCTAACCTTACACTGTAGGAGACTTTTTAACACTATTAAAAAAAGATCTGTTAACTGCCTGTGGAATCATGAAATACTAGCAAGAGAAATTCTGAGCACACAACAAGGGATTTGAAACAATATTTTCAGGAATCACTATTTAAATATCAAAAATACTTGAAAATGTTTCAAAATACTTTAAATACCGCCCATCAAAAATACAAATATTACTGCCCTATTTCAGATTTTTTGTTTGTAAATAATAAAATAATTAGCCCTCTGGCTACTCACTTCTTCTTTTATGCCGCATTCCCTCACTAGGTCTTCTGGTTCTGAAAGAACGCAAATAAGTTCTTTAAGTTTTTGCAAGGAAGATTCTTCTGGAAAATCTTCATCCACAAGCTGGTTTTCTTCAAAATATGTAATGTCTAGGACAGCCTGTGAAAACACGAACATATACAAAGTAGAAATGCTACCGTCAAAATAATCAAATGGTGGCGTGTTGTAACACAGAAAACTGTTAGTTTCTAAAACATTACAATTTAAAGGTATTTTTTAACATTTAGTTTACAAAAGGTGCAAGTCACAAGTACTGAAGGATTGGTGACTGTGAATGTAAAGCCAAACCCCCTTCTGTCTCTAAAGTAACAGCACAAACGATTCCAAGTTATCCAAGTCAAAAGCTGTTCTGTGCCTCACAGACACTCACCACACAACCCCCAAATAACAGAGACGTCTTTCTGCCCCACCCTCCTTTTTTACACCAAACCGTCTCTCGCACCCTACAGACATTTTCTGGGAGTTTGATGTCCATAACGAAGTACCTGAGTATAGAGCTGAAAAAGCGTGGAAGGATGTTCTTTCCCTTCGTTGCAGAGGTCCTTCAACTTGTCCAGATTAGCAGAGCCTTTCGCCAAGAAGGTATCTGAGGGAAGAACACATTAGCTCCCTTAGCACCGATGAGCACTCACTCTCTTTTTCCACACGGCTTTATCATCCATCCTTGAGGCATCTACAAGAGCGGCTGAACAATATAGCACCTCAGCAGGCCAGTCATCCTGTCAGACCGCACCTTTCATGATTAAGTTACGGCCATCCGCGGCCAGGCTCTGATGCTCCCAAGCGCACACGCCGTTTACGGAGATGCCCTCGGGGCCGCCCGTGCCCTCGGGGCCGCCCGAGCCGCCCCCGCCCCCAGCNTGGCGGGTACAGTTGTCCTGTGCGTCCTCGGATAGAGTCCCGAGAGTGATCTGTGCTTACAGAATTTACGGAATCTATTCAGAGGTTGGAAAAGACCTCTGGTTCCAGTCTATGACCGAGTGTCGCCAGGTCGACCCGACCATGGTACTGAGTGCGATGTCCACTCTTTCCTTTAACGCCTCCAGGGACGGTGATTCCACCACCTCCCTGGGTAGACCGTTCCGAGACCTAATCACCCTTTCCGTGAAGCAATTTGAAATAATGTTTTGTGAAATATTTTGTGAAGTACTTCGTGAAACAGTATTATGGCCAACCTAAACCTCCCATGGCACACTTTGAGACTACTTCCTCTCTTCCTGTCGCTGGTCGCCGGGAGAAGAGGCCGAACCCCACCCGGCCCCAGCCCCCTCCCTGGCAGTTGTGGAGAGTGACAAGGTCTCCCCTGAGCCTCCTTTTCCCAGGATGAACCCCCCCAGCTGCCTCAGCTGCTCCTGACAGTTCCTGTGCTCCAGCCCCTGCCCCAGCTCCTGGCCCTTCTCTGGACTCTCTCCAGCCCCTCAGGGTCTCTCCTGCAGGGAGGGCCCAGAGCTGCACACAGCACTCGAGGTGTGGCCTCAGCAGTGCCCAGCACAGGGGGACAATCCCTGCCCTGGCCCTGCTGCCCACACCATTGCTGATCCAGGCCAGGATGCCATTGGCTTCTTGGCCACCTGGGCACACCCTGGCTCATGTCCAGCTGCTGTCCCCAGCACCCCCAGGGCCTTTTCAGCTGCAAAAATTTGATTGGGGTTTTGTCCCTATCCGTTAATGCTTTCCAGGCTCACTGCAAAATAGGTGTTGCCCATAAAACAAAGTGAAACAAAGGCAGCAAGGATCAAATTCACACTTACTTTTCAATAAGGGTGTCTTTTGAAAAACTACATTTTAGTATTTAATTACTTAAAATGCAAAGTACAGCTGTGAAAATACTTTAAATCATCCTGAAACTACATATCTTTGATTAGAGAAATGGAGTACTTGCTCCAACATTTTGTCCAGCTTTAAATAATACCCTTTATGAACTTCATAAATAATAATTTCCATATGAGGGGAAAACCGTAAATTTTCCTTTTATTTTTAACAAAATCTTGGGACTATCTGACCGTGACTCATCAAATGTTTTGTGCTGTCTAGTTATAAAAGTGCTACATTTCACTATATTTTTTCCCTAGCCTTTTCCAGATCTTTACCTGCCTTGAAAAAGCTAATACCTCAGTGCCTATTGTAGTAATATAAAACAAACTCACACAATATTCAGAATTCTGTCAACTTGAATACTTTGAAAGAATAATTGACTAAAGACATTTTTCCATTTTGAGGTCATATGCTATTCATTCTGTCATTGCCTGTGTTCCTCCAAAGTACCTAAAAAAAAGCAACCAAGAAACCAAGGAAGCAAAAACTCACCAAACCCTCCCCTCCCTGCTTCCCCCACAAAAAAGTGTCATTTACTGTAGTAGTTTAGAAGTGAAAAGCTGTCTACATACAGATAGAGTTATTTTTGCTGTTGTCTGTCTTATTTCTTATGAAAGACATGCCAAACAAATTAAATACAACAAAAAAAGTAGAACCTAAAAAGAAAAATTGAGTTTTTCCCCAAAATTATTTGATTCATAGAAGAAATTAGTGTTTTGATTCGATATGTATTATTGTTCATTCTTGCAAAGTTGATACTCAGATACAATTTTTCATCAAAGGAACAGCTGTGTTAAGAATACCTAAAGTATTCTGGTAGCTAACCTGTGAGTGGAGGTTAAAGCTTCATATCTTAAGTGAAATACAACACTTTCCATGTTACCAGCCTTGTGACTGAAAAAGGCCTGAGATTGAGACATCCCCTTCCTTCAGATCCTTTGCTTGCTTGGTCCTTACTTCTCCTCGTCAATCCCCAGCTATGATTTAAGTGTTGCTTTTTTTCATACCTAGTCAAGTGGGCAGGTACGTCAGCCCTCAATAGTGAGGGAAATGTCACCCAGCCTTCAAGATGTTTCCTGTAAAAAAAAAATAAAAAAATTTAAAGAGCCCCAAGCAACCTAAACCAGAACAAAACATCACATGGTTGTATATTGACTCTTCTGATAAAGGAAGTGGTATTTTTTCTTCAGGCACTGTGCTGCAGCTTACTTTAGTTCTATCTGTTTTAAAAGCTAGATGTATATGCAGTGACTGTTTTTTCCCAGTTATCCACTCTTTCTGTAAACAACCAGTTATTTATTGTTATCCACTCTTTCTGTAAATAACCAGTGAAATTGGTTTGGGACTTGCTAGTTGCTGAGATGAAGGAGGTGCATTTCTATTAATATCAAGCTGGTAAAATAGAAGCTGCTACAAAGGTTAAAAATGGTGTTGACACATGCTTCTCTTGGAAGATTTATAGTGTTTGGTTTTTTATTTCCCCCAGCTTGATTTTATCATAAAAAGTGTGAGGGGGCAGAAGACATCTCTAGTGGTTTTTTTCTTGGCATTTGTTTCACTCACACCCTACATACTCCCACTGGAAGTTGGTTTGTGAGGAACAGAGATGACAGGACTTCTGTGCAAGTAACTGAGAGACTGCAGAGCCTGGAAGAGGATCTGGGCTGAACCGGAGTGGGGTGCTGCCTCCTCACTGCAGTTGGCAAGCCCTTGCCCCAGGCAGCCTCTGCCCCTCTCCTGCCAGGACTGGGCTCTGAACAGTCTCATGCCCATCCCTTCCCCAAGTCTTATTCCCTTGGGCACTAAACACCCAAGCTCTGTTTGTAGTTCATGAAACTGCTGTGCTAGCCTTTTCCCCACATCTTGCAAAATGCTTTGGTCTGAGGACTGGTGAAAGACAAGATGTCTGATTATTTGAGGTAACGATGACCTCAATTGCCTTCTCTTTTGATTTTGCTTAGAACCTGTTTGAATGAAATCCCTGTCAGATATTTCAAGGAGAGTGGTCTGGTTTGGGACTTGCTACCTCTCACCATTCTTCTCAGAGCTTGGGAAATGTAGCATACAAAATTCTAGAGCTTCACATGAAGGAGCATCAAATCTTTTCCTGAATATTTCCATGTTTAAAAAGAAACTTTTTCTGAGTGATGCCATAAATTATGTTAAAGCAAAACAATGTTTCACTTCATATTCTAGGGAATAGTTATGATGAAATAATCTGTGGTGAGGGTATTCAGGTGGGATTTTGCTTTTTCAGTGCCTAGCACTGCCTGTTTTTAAGGCTAATATTATCAATATGGGTGGGATAAGGTGTTTGCTCTTTAGAGACATTCTCTGTTCCTAAACTGATGGAAGAATAACAGGAAGAGTGTTGAGTATCAAGTGTGGTTGATGGAAGAGGTAAAGCTAGTATGATTTTGTCCTTCAGGAGCATTGCTACTACAGTTCTCCTGATATTTTGGGATTGTATATAATTATACCTCTGTGTGTATGTGCATCTATGTTTACACGGTGCAATTGCGAAGTAGATTCTGTAGATTGCTACATTGGATTCTGTTGCTTCTTTCCTTCCAAACTGCATGCTCTTCTTGTCCTTCTGGTGTGTGTTTGTAAATGTGTATGCTGCAAGAGAGCAGGCTGGTTGTAATGATATACTTGGGAATTATTTTTGTCCTGTGGTGTTCCATTAACAGTTGCTAACTGCCCTGATGTATGTAACTGTGAAACTGGGCTAGCCCGAAATCTCCAAACACCTGAAAACTTGGAACATACCAGAATAAGTAATGTCTTGGGTAAACATAGTTACTTTGCTTTAGTAGATCTGGGACATATATTACTTATATTGAAAGTTAAAGAAACAGTGCTTAAACACAAGAGGTTCCTTTGTGTATTTAATATTATTTAAACTAGGGAAATGTTTTTAGCTTTAATAAAAAATACAGTATTGTCTAAGAAATGCAGATTTGCACAGTAGTGATTGATAATTTTTTTAATCGTTTTTAGCAGCTTCAAGACCTTTTGAATTGTGCAAATTTTCTTAAATGGTGACACACTTAAAATAGGTAATATTTATAATAACATTATACAAATTCTTGGGGAATGTAGCAAAAAAAGAATTTTGATGGGTTCAGGTGAACTGTAAATGTTCATAGAATCACAAAACACATCAGGCTGGAAGGGACCCATAAGGATCAGCAAGTCCAACTCCTTAATGTCTAACCCGAAATTCCCCTGATGCAGCTTTGTTCCAATAACTCATGTCTTGCAATGGGTCACCAGAGAGGGGAGACCTTCCCCTCCTCTGCCTCCCTGTGCCTGGTTAGGAGGGTGCAGATTCCTGTGAAGTCACCTCTCAGCCTTCTGACTGCTGGACGTTTTGCTCTCTAGAAAGAAATCTAATTTGTTTCCAGCAAATTAGTCCTCTGACCAGAGGTTACAAAGCCTAGTAATCGTTGGATTTCTTGCTGCTTGTTTTGGCTATGAATTGACTCTTAATATTAAAAAAAAAAAAAAAAAAATGTGGGGAGGAAGGTTGTGTGGAGGTAGAAGTAATTAGTAATGGGAAAAAATAATGGAATTAGAGAGAAAAAAAAATTAGATCAGACTTGATCAGACAAGACACAAAAGCTGTTAGATTTATCCCTTATCTAGCAGATTCCTAACAGTTTTAGAGTTGTGGCCAAAATTTGTTTTTAAAAACATCAAGGAGGGTATCATGGATGTTAATACAGATTATTTGAATAGTTTGAGTTTGTAGCAAATAAAGCAGTATAGCATGATTCAAGGCCTGTAGAAATGGGCAGAAGTTTAAGACTGCATTTGGTGCAGCATCTTAGAATGACACTGAATTACTATGATTTCAAAAATAAGTATTTGCCCTTATCTTGAAAGCATGAATAATTAGTTGAGTACAAGAAGAGTTGGTTATAAAAATACTCCAGTAAAGCTAAATTTATAAAAATATGTTGCAGAATATTTGGCCCTCCACCTGTCTTTCGTCACTGTATTATTTGAATATTTCTGATTTTTATATATTAAATCTGAATTTGATATTTCTGCTCTTGAATATAAGCAAAAAATTTAAAATATAATAATATTTATAATAATAAATATTTGTATTTAATAAATGCAATAAAATATAATAAATATTTGTATTTGTGTCCAGAAAATATGAAACAGAGGTCTTTATTTATTGTATGTGAACTTCATGTGTTTGTTGTAGCTAGTAATACCTGTAAAAATATCTGATGGTCAATAGTATGGTAATCACCTTTCAGACACTCTTCAAGTTCAAAAAAGGATTATGCATTCTGCCTCTTTCACTTAATGGCTTTGCAATTACCAGGGAAGGGGAGTAAAACTGGAATTTATTCAGAATAATGCTAAGGAAGAGGAAAATCTTAGGAAAAAGATTTCCTTCATGTTTGTGGGTTTAAGGACTATGAAATGACTTCCAGAATCTAGAGTTATATGGAATAATGTCATAGGATTATTCATACAATGTCATTATTCATGACATTATAAAGGGCAGTATCAAATTCAGTCATCCCTCTTAAAATTAGTCTGTGTGTTTAGACAGAAATATATCCAGAGGAGAGGATTTGATATTCATATTGTAAATGCCAAATGAAAAATCAGAGAATAAGGGTGATTTGCAATGGAATTTTATCTTTGTGTCAATAGATGTGAAATATATTTATTTTGGAGAGGCATGTGAGTGCCAATTATTAGTAGAAATTGCAGGTGTGTCATATTTCTGTTTGCCTGATCTTATATGGCTGTTCTTTATTCTACCTGCTTTCTATTCGGTTTATAGTTCAGGTGGTGCCATGACAAAATATGAATCAGCTGCTTTCTTACAGACTGCTGCTGGATTTGAAATAGGTTCTGAACGTAGAAGGCAATTTAGCAGTTTGATACCTGGTTGTTAGAGTGGCATGCACTGAACTTTGATGTTGGGACTGCTGTCTTCTAAAGTGACCTCCCTAGAAGAGAGGAGCATTAAAGACTGACATATAGGAACTTCTTGCTGTTTGGGGGAGATATGAAGTAATTTCTTTTAAAAAAGGAATCATAAATCTTCTGTACTGTTGTCCCTGAAAATAAGCCTTCTGATTTGTTTTAGTATAGTGGAGTCAGTTCTCATGAATTGTAAGATAAACAAGAATCATGTTTGCATTCCTTTGTAAACGATATCACCTGATGGACTTCTCAAGTGACCAGTGAAGATGGAGAGGTGGTAACTTCTCTGTCCAATCTCTGGTCACTGTCCAGAAACTTGTATATATGAGGTCAACAATAAACTAGAGACTTCCTTTCTTCTTCTCTGCCTGAACACCTGTTGTGTGTGTTTCTATCTGCGTCACAGTAACACTGTACAATCTTCTATAAGTAAGGAAATGGTTTACTTTCAACAGGCAAGGGAACCTGTGTTTGTCTATTACATGGTTAATGAACAAAGTATGCTGTGTACACTGTATGCCTTCATCCAGAGGAATGCTGTGCCTGCCACATCTCAGTTATTGCCTTCTGTCAGTGTTGGTCTGGGACAACGTTTTACATCTGTCGCTGTGGGCGAGTGACAAACAACACGAACCTTGTTTATGAAAACTTCATCTGACTCCAATCTTTATTCAAAACCTGACCCCCTTTATATATCTTCTCGAGCAGGCCATCTCATTGGTCAGAAGAGTGCCAGATCTCTTCATCCCATAGGCCCAAACCGAAAGACAGAGAGAAGGTCCATCCCACAGAGAGGAATTCAAAACATCACTCTTGTTACAATAACACTTGCAATGTTTCTGTCAAGCCTGTGAGAACCAAGTCTTCCTGAACCAAAACATCATGAAGAAACTGAGTCTAGAAACTCAGAAACTTCAGGCCCAGGAGCCTCAGACTACAACATCAGTTTTCATTCCAGTCTCCAAATGTTACAGATCACTGTGTTTGTAATTTATGGTATTATTTCACAGTTGACTTGCAGCAATCAGAGTAGTAACGTTCTTTGGTCAAACAGACTCTTGTCAGTTACTGCATGTTCCCATCTTTAATTGTATTAATTCTATGGTCATGTGATGGTTTGGTTCACATCGCCTCTCTTGTTTGACTGAATGCCGCCCTTTCTTGCACAGACCTAGTGTGCAGCTGAATCATCAAGCTGATCTGAATGTCTGTAAAATGAGACTGTAGCTTCCTTCTGAAACTGTTATATGTGAACTGTTATCCCAGAGAGAATCTTTATTTGGCTTTTACTGAAGTGTTTTGCCTCCATAAGAGGCTTTTTACAGTTAATTCCCTTGGATCATAGCAAAATTAAATCCGCTAATTAGAGCGTTTTATTAATCTACATAGCACTTAACACTAAAGCTTTTCTTGTTCTTCTGGCGTTTGTCTTGAGAGAAAAAAACCAGAATTCCTAAATCAACGTTCCTAAAAGGATCGTCCAATGTATAAGAATAAATGTGTACCTGAGGTGTACACGAGACAGGTATCATGCCATGGTCTGGCAAGCATTACTCCTGCAAAAAAAATAGTGGATCAGCTACTTTGGTCTCTTGGCACTTCTTCCCGCTCTCTATGACACTGACTTTTAAATTGTGCTTATGTGAGTGCATCTTTCAGATGAATGTGGCTGGAAGGCTCATCTATGTTAAAAGCCCTCCTGACCCCTTTTCCAGTACTACAGTTGGATGTTCAGCTATGCAAATCGATGCACTGCCCTTGCTTGAGCAAGAAGTCTGTGTTTGTTGTATGCTAAGTGTGAAGAAGGATGTAAAGTGTCTGTGGTGTTCTGGTTGGCTTGCTGGAAATCTGCTACCTGTGAGTGCAACTGCCAACAGTACCCTCTTGAGCCTATGTTAAACTAAATACCCCATCTTTAGAAGTAATAAGAAAATAAATATAAACATACTGATTTTTGTGACCTAATCTTGTCGCAGGTAATTCCTCTGTTAGAGTGTGCAGCTGTTGAAGTGGCAAACTATGATAATGATAATCAAGGTTTTAACCTGTGAGGTAAACAAAAAATTCGTGATTGTTGACAAATTTTCTGATTCCTGTTGTGCATAACTTGCAATCTAAGTGAAGTTCTTCAAGTGATTGCTTGAACTTACTAACAATATAAATGTGCCACAAACAAAAACTGTCATGTTTATCACTTGGATAAATTATCTAGTCATGTGAATTATACATTCTAAAATTATGTGGGGGTCTTGAGACCTTTTTGGCATTCCCATAGCAATTAGTTTAAGTCCAGTATTACTGGTTACCATTGCTAATTAATGTTTTCTATGCCAAACTTGGTACAAAAGTAGTGCTTCATTGGTGCCTGCTAGTCTTAAGTGAGGACAGGCATTGGTGCTGAGTAGACAAATGTCAAAGACCTCAAAGCCATTTGTGTTGAGAGTTCAGCAGGATGCCATGGGGTGTCACCAACGCGCTCAGTACAGTCCAGCTTTTAACCAGGCTATCTCAGGGAAGTGATGTCAATGTGAAATGATTGTGTTTACTCAAACTGCTAAACTCGGAAACCAGAGCATGGGAGTCTTATCAAACTGGCCCCTGAAACAAACTACCAGGATCTCTGATGAGATGGTCAGATATGCTGAAATTGAGAATAAGTCCAAGAGCTTTGCAGCAAGTAATGGTGTGCTTGTAAATGCAGGGAATTTGCTGCTTAGGCTTAGCAGGCTTCAGAGTTCCTTCTGAGTGTGTTCTTGTAGAACCAGTTTTAAAATCAGACAGATTTACTTTACCAAAACCAGGGGATTGCTGAAGGAAAACAGTACTCTAATGAATTCTAAGGGGCCTTTTAAAAAGATGGAGAAGTGAATTGTAGGTGTTCATTTTAAATCATGTTCCAAAAGAATAACAGCAAAAGTTTCATATTTTGCCATATATCTTGTGTGCAATTTCTTGTATTCCTTACTAACTCTGTTAATTTGCTTGTGACTGAGAAAAGAAATGTCACTATAAAGGGCTGTCTGCTTTTAGACATGCACGTTTTGGACCGTTGAGAATACTAACCAAGCCATTGATAAGCTGCCCACTGTAAGGGAGAAGCTGTTTTGAACTGCAGACAATTGCTCCTTCTGAAGTCTGACTAGAAGAATTAGGCAAAATAATTAGCATCCAAACCAGCTGGAAGATGGATTGGCACTTAGTTTTTTTGGTCCATGCATGGAATTGTCTCCTTTGTCAGTAGATGGTAAAGCAATTACAAAGGCTTAGATTACATACATGAGTTTGTGCACTAAATTCTTGAAGACAAGAAATGGTGCTTTTTAATTAAGCTCCACACCCATGAAATAGAGGGCAGAGTCTAAGTTTCAAAGAGGAAACCACAGTTGCAGGCAAAACCTGCTGACCAGGCAGGTGTTGCCTTTCTTTGTTTACAGCTCTGTCACCTTGGCCCTGTAGGCCTGTTGTATAGTGCTAGCGAGGTGTGGGATAGGGTGTGTGCATGTGATCTGTTCACTGTGTACAACCTCTGTAAAAGAATACCCGCATAATCTTATTAAGGCTCTGTATTCATTTTATATGTTGTGTATCAAATTGAAGGAGTAGAATTGGTTCACTAGCAGTTTTACAAAGTCTGCCTTGGTTCTGTTTTTATGGTACATTCTGTTGCTCTTGAGGTTTATTTGAAAAAACTCTGTAGCTTATTAATGTAACACTGCATTACAAAATCCAGAAAAGCCTGTTACAGTAATGCCTCCAAACATGAACGAACTTGCCAAATGACATCTGCTCAGGATTCATGTTTACAATTTCTTGTTTCTGTAGCCACTTTTGCTATGTCTACCCTTACAGCACCATTGGTATGGAGTATAAAACCCCCCATTCTTTCAGTTTGACCAGAAGGTATGGGGGGAAAGGCTTTCCAGGTCTGTTGCATTCTTGCAGAAAATTCCTGGCAAATGTGAAGAGTCAGGGTGTAGTAGCATTTTCTGAATAGGTATTTATACCATCCTCCATAAATATCAATACACAAACATACAGAACTTGTGCATCTGATATTTGCAAATATCTGCTGAATAGACTTTTTGGGGTTTCCTCACTTCTGCTGTAAAGGAATGATAAGTCACTTATCCTATCTCCAAAACTGTTAGACATACTGACTGTCACTGTCAAAGGATATTGCTCAAAGGATATTGCACTTTACTTATTTAGACAATATTAAGACCAGTTACTAAATGAGCAATATATAATCATGAAAAGAGGTGCCAAGGATCATGCTGAGTAACAGACTCTGTGGTTGTATTTAAAGAAAAATGACACCTTAATTTTAAGTGCTGAATAATTAGACCTTGTAAGAACCGTGGCTTAGGGTTGAGATGCAGCATTTGCAGTGGGGAAAAAGTTTGAAGTTCTGTCATTTTTTAAGACCAAAAAATTGCAGTAACTACTTAACTGTTGATTTAACTGCTGATATTTCAGTGGCTACTTCTCAAGTGCTGTTAAGGTTAATAATTTGCTGTGGTAACTTTAATTCTCAAATTTTGCTGAGTATAAAATATTCAGTGGCTGCCTAGAAGTTCTGTATAATTACATATCTTAGCTTGATATAATGATATGATAGTCTTCTGATATAAAAGCTTCTGTATAATTTATATGAAAGTAGGGCATTCTAACTAAAATATAAGTCTGGTATAAGGAAAATTGGACAAGTATGAAACAAACAACAACAAAAAAACCACCTTAAATTGTTTTTCATTGTATGGAACTCCTCATCCAGTTAGTAGGGTTTTCTTTTTGTTTGACATGGATTAAATTTATTTTTTTTTAATTTAAAAAAAATCTTAATTAGATGAGCTCCAGTATTCTACTGCAATATTCACTGTAACAAAAATATTTGAGGATTTTCTATTATCTGCTCAAGAAGTCCTTCAGGTATAAAGAACTGCTCTTGCCAAAGGGGTTCTTTCTGGTTAAGGAGTTTCACTATCCTTTCATAGTTTGACATCCCTCTTTATCTTAAGCTTAGGACTATAAAAGTTAACAAAGAGATTCCTCAAGAGATTGAAGTGCTGTTTCCTTCAAAAACCTTAGCTCTGTGCTTCTCTCATTTGCTTTACATTTACATAATCAT
Organism: Sitta europaea; assembly: GCA_013400255.1. NCBI lineage: Eukaryota > Metazoa > Chordata > Aves > Passeriformes > Sittidae > Sitta > Sitta europaea. Next base: position 21,513 of record VXBS01003690.1, on the reverse strand, counting down.
CTAGATAATGGCTTTTAGGGTTAAGGGGATTTTGTTATTGTTTGTTTGTTTTCAAGTTTAATTTTTTTCTTTGGTATTTGATTGTGTTTGAACTTCCATTTGTTTAATTCCTGCTGACTTTTAACATATATAGTTTTAATTGGACTTATAATATTAATTTTTCGTTGTAATGGCCTTCCTTTCACAGAAATCTTGTTCATAAGTTGAATATTTAAGTTCCCATGGTTTCCTAGTGTGACCATTAGTCATGCAGGTAGCAGCCCTTTTGTTTTTCCCTAGTTATATGTCCTGTAAGTGCTATGAGTTGATCTTAAAATTATTGAATGTATTGCACAGAGCTCATAAGTATTTTCATGTTCTCATGTTACCATATTTGCAATTATTTAATGCTTTTAGGTCAGTATCACAAGTTTTGCATCCTCGCTTTGTTTGTTTTCCTTGTAGCACTCCATTCTCACAGGAATAAGGATGCCATGAAATAATGTTTCAATCTTCTTTACTGAAAGAATCAAAGAACCATCCCATGTCAAGGAAACCATGTTTGTTGCACTTTCTGAAGATGAGCTGCAAGTGCTCTTAAATGAATAATATAAATAATACTTCAGTATTTTGAGTAATAATCAAAAGTACTGAAACATCAAACTCTTGTTTCAGAACTGGGACCTATTAACGTGTTGAAGGTAACTTTAGGTATTGTCTGTGTGTTCTAGTTGCTGTGTAGTTAAATGAGCTTTCCCTTCTCTGTGGCTCCATATGTAATTTTCATGCCTCACTAACTGAATTTTCCTGCCAAGTTCCAGTGGGTCTGAAAGAAAGATAAATTGCTAAACTTTAATTAGCTGTAGCCTGGGTCAAGTATAAATGAATTTAAGGAAAAAAAATAATTGAGAAACAAAGTTTTTTGCCTCAGAAATCCAATTCTTCCCCCTGTACAGGTAAATCAAATCTCCAAACTACCTGCTAACTCTTTGATGGCTTCTTTGGACAATATTATTTCACTGTATTGCTGTTCTAACTTTGACATCTTATGCTTGGTAGTTGTATAAGTATGCTGGTATTATACGGTGTATATAATAATTAACCTGTGGTAGCTCCAGAATGTCTACTTGCTGACTTGTTTTGGGCACCAAGGGGTCAAAACTCTCCTCATTTGTAAATGCTCTTGAATTTGGCACCTGTTTTGACTCACATTTACTGCTGTCATGTAATTTACTTCACTAAACAAAATAATACGTTGGAAAATTCTTGATCATTTTAGAGACTTATTTCACACTGACTGCTTAGTCATAGTTCTCAGTGTGTGAAGAGCTTTCAGACATCTTAAAAAGAAGTTGATAAATCTACTACTGTCCTTTCTAAGCTGCTCCATACCAAATTATTTTATCTATTCTTCCAGTCATGTTTGGAGCTTTTCCAAGCCAAAATAAAATGCTTGCAGAGCATCTGAGTTGTATTTTTTTTAATTGGTTTAACATAGTCTCTATGACCTGATAAGAAAAATTTAGTTCACAAACTAATGAGTAAGTAGAGTGTCCTAGTTTGACCAGCCCAGGAAAATAAGCTGGCTGGGTTTGAGATTGGTATTTTATTGGGCTAATGGGAAAGCATTTTCTAGTTGTTATTCCCTTTGAACGAAGCCCGGTCAGGTCTCTTTGCTCCCGGCTGTCAGGGCACACCCCTCTGCCCTCTCCCGGCCCTGCCCGGGCTGGGG
>VXBS01003690.1:0-17142 GCA_013400255.1 Sitta europaea | reverse complement strand
TTTAATTTATTATTATTATTTATTGAGGTACACATCCTTTCAAAAGGCAGCACAGTTGCGGTGTGTTACTGTGTATTCCCCATATTGCTCTCACTGCCTTCTCTCCCGCAGGTGGGCAGCAGGTGTGCGCAGCTCGCTGGCAGTCCCGCCATCTACTGCTATCCATAAACGTGTGCTGTGCAGCCGTGCAGCTCCCTTCCTGTGGGAAGCTTCTGCCAAACCTCACAGATTTAATGGTTTCCAGCCCACATGTAACCATAGCAAAGTTATTTTTTGTCTCTTCAGCCGGAAGTGTCTCTATGGCTTTTCTTAATATATTTTGGTTGAAAAAGCTCACCTTCTCATTCCTGCATTTACTACTCCTGATGTCCTTATGGACAGATCTTAGTACTTTCAGGTTTTCTTTTACTAAGTCTTATTTTTGATTTCCCAGATAATTAAATTCTGTTGATTGTTCTAGGAAGGAGCTTATCTGTCCCCATGTTACTTTCTTAAAACTACCAAAATTGCTGCCAGTTCCTGAGGTCTTAGCTTGCAACCTTGGTGTGCGGGGAAGCATATGTGGTCCCTGGTGCTTCAAGGTCCTGAAAGCCCTTTGCTCTCAAACAACGGGGTGGGTAGGAAAGGGACTAGGAGAGGAACATATTTAGGGTAGAGGAGCAGACACACTCATTAGGGACATCCAACCTGAGAATTCACTTGTGTAACACATGCTTCTCTGTTCACCACTATTGCACACTGTTGAGAAGATTAGAAAAAAGGTACCACATGGCCTCTGAAATATGTTCCTATGCATGGGTACAGGGACACAGCAGAGTCCTGGCCTCCCTCCAGTCCCGGCCCTCAAGCCTTTTTGCAGCTCTGTTGTACTGTAATTCCCAAGGCTGCCAGCACTCTGGACCTGCTCTGACAGGTCCCTTTCCTTCCAGTTCAGAGGACTCCAGCTCCAGGTGGGTCTCACCACAGCAGAGCAGAGGGGCAGAATCCTATTCCTCAATCTGCTGCCTATGGGGCTCTGGGTGAAGCCCAGGACAAGTTTGGCTCTCTGGGTTGTGAGTGCCATGGCTGGGGCATGGCCTCTCACCCACCAGCAGCCCCAATTAGTCAATGAGTTCCTCTCCCAGTCTGTACTCAGGCCTGGGGTTTCCCTGATGCAGGTGCAGCACCAGCATTTGGCCTTGTGGAACCCTGTAAGATTCCCATGGGCCAACTTCTTGAGCTTGTCCAGGTCCCCCTGGATGGCATTGCATCCATCAGGGTTATTTTCTGCAGTGGTTAGCTTGGTGTCACCTACAAACTGGATGAGCGTGTAGTTGATCTCTCTTTGCCATTGATGAATATATTAAACAGTCTTGGGTCCCCGTACCAACCCCTGAGGAACACCATGCATCACCAGTATCCATCAGGACTCTGAGCCATTGGCCACTCCCCTCTGGATGTGGCCATCCAACCAATTCTTCATCCACCAAATCCATGCAATGAAATCCATCCCTCCGAATTAGAGACAAGGGTGTTGTGGGGCTTGTCAAAGGCTTTACAGAAGTGTAGATGAATCTGTAGCCCTTCTCTTGTCCAATGATCTAGTCATTCCATCACAGAAGGTCGCTAGTTTGATCAGGCAGGGCTTGCCCTCAGTGAAGCTCTGCTGGCTGTCTTGAATCATCTCCCTGTCCTCCATGTGCCTTAGCACAGCTTCCAGGAGGATCTGTGCCATGCCTTCCCAGGCACAGAGGTAAGGTTGACAAGTTGTTAGTTCCTGGGTCCTCCTATTTTACCCTTTTTAAAGATGGACACAATGTTTCCCTCAGGGAACTCTTAAGGGACTGCGCCTGACTCTGTGACTTCTGAAATACCATGGATCAGTGGAGAAACGTTCATGGTATAATTTGGCATGCAGAAGTCTGTTGCAGTTTTTCTCACATGACATGGTTTCTTATGACCCACATACTGATTTTTTATTGAGCCCATGAAAGTAGAGGAACATCAGTGTCTCCTCTGGGAAGGAGGTAAGCTTCCATTCAGAAAGGTTTTCTTAATATTCAGTATAAGCTCTTCCAGCTTTAATTATAAAAAGAGAACAGCTTATGTAATATTGAAACTGAGACAAAATTTGTTGCCCTGGTTGTAACTATAGGTAACTCTTAATGTAACTCTTCAGGGAAGAGCTGGACTATTGTCTTCAAAATTTATAATTACCTTGTTGATTTATTAAGTTTTCTCCCTCTTTCACAATATAATTCTTTTCACTTTTTCTGTCAAGCTGGAACTTGAAGCACCAGTACATAGTACTTTAGCTTCCGGATTTTCTGAATTTATTGAGTCTGTTTCAATGTAGTGGCTTAGGAGTCAGTTTTTCTTCTGGTGCATGAACAAATCCTTGAGTAATATTAACACACGGTATTAGTGGTAAATACTTGAAGAGAAAGAAAGGTAACTGTGACCTAAGTATGTTACTGTACATACATAAGTTATGATGACTACTGTGCAATGGCTTTGTACTGTGAGGTCCAGGTTTTGGGGTGAGATTTGTATTGGTTTCCCTCTTGCCCTCCATATTTCATGCATTTCTTGGAGTCTCCTTGGTTCTGGGCTGTTCTTCAACAACATGATGTTCTCTAAGACTTCGTTAGAAAGCTCTAAGAGTACACAAGGAAACTGGAGGAGGGTTCACTCTGTGGAACAGTGTCCCTGCTTACCATACTGCCAGTACAATCAATGCTGGCCTTCCTATTATTCCAAGGCTTCCACTCTAATTTTCTGGTGGTGTTGACTTTCTTTCTGCAGTTTCTGTTTTTGTTTGTGTTTGGGTGTCCTTGAAGCTCGTGTAGCAGTATATAGGCTTAAGAAGTCTATGGATGGCTACAACTTCTGCTGAGTAATTGCATTTATAAATCTGTTCTCAGAAAGGCACAGTTTGTCAGTAAATCAAGATGGAATTCTTGTGTTTTGGAAATCTGCATTGTACTTCCCTCCCTCCCACTCCACACCCTTTAGTATTTGCAGTAGCAATATCTTTTTTTTTATTTATTTCCCCCCCTACCTAGTCAAAGGCATGGTCTTCATTACAAAACTACTGTATAATGCCTTTTGGTCATTCACTTGTTTCTTTTATTGTTGCAGATTTGTGGATGCTATTTTTCTACCAGCTGTCACCGCAACACCAAATTTTACACTGATCCTGTTGAAGCTGTAAAAGATATACCCAATGGGGCCACTATACTTGTTGGTGGTAAATATTTAAATTCTTTATGGATGCAATCATGTTATGTTAATGAGATACTTTTTACTCATTTACCTTATTTCTTTCACTATTAACTGATTTGAGAATCCATGGAATTGCAAGATTTTTTAAACAAGTGGTTTCCTACTCTGCTCATGAGGGTCATAGTCTTTCAGTGAGAAAATTCAGGTTGTGTCATAGGGAAGGGGAAAAAGCCTCAGATAAAAAAAAAACAAAACCTTTTTCCCCACTAGCAAAAACTTGACTCTATTTGTTTGAATCCAGAAAATGAGCTTGGGAATTTTCAAGATAGCATTGTTATTTCACATGGTGAATAAATACAATTTGGTTTGATTATTTAATGTTATCCTTCTCTGTGTCCTTTGTCTGCCTTGTCTCTGGGTCTCTGTGACCTTGAACAAATTGCCTAAGTTATTTCTGTGTTAGGAAGTGAAGTAATACTTATCCATGTTATGCTTAATGCTTATGCGTGGCATTTCCAGAAGAGTCAAGGTGTTACGTCGTACTAACTTTCACTGTGACTTGAGCTTTTGGATATTGTAGATGCTTTCCACAATTTCATGCTTTTCAATCTGTACTTTAAAAAAAGTGATTTATCTATGTCTTAGGTTGTTTTAATATTGCAGAAGTAATGAAGGTAACATTGTAAAACATTTCAATGGAGATATGTAAGGAGGCAGATTCCTTCTGCAGGAATTTTTTGTTGGTTTTGTTGTTGTTGTTTTGAAGATTTGAGGCCAAGATAGGTTGGCCTTGATGATCTCAGGGCTCTTTTAGAACCTGATTACTTCTGTGATTCTGTGAAAAGGTAGTGCTTGTAGTGTGACATGGTATTTCATTGTAGATGTACTGGAGTCTAGCATAATAGGTGGGTGTGCAAGGCTCTTGTGCCTTGGTGGAGATCTAGATTACTGTCATTCCAGATATCCTCCCAAGGGTGTTCAGACTCCCAGAGTTTTATCACCGAATTACAGGCTAAGCTATGGGATGTGCAGTAAAGATAGGAAACTTAAGTGGGTAGAAAGAGAAGGAGGAATAATGAGTACAGGGCCGAGGACACACGGAAGGAGTGCCATGGCGCTGGAGCACTTCCCTAAAGGCCCGCTCTGATGGGTAAAGAGCTTTCATCCAAACTGGGAAGTGTCTGGTGAGCAGGAGATTCCAGTACTAGGGGGCAACTGTTTATGGAAATGTTGATTTATTTAGTTGACTAAGGGGCTTGTTCTACTCAGAAATTATTTTTAATTCCCATACTTTTGAACATTTTATGTTCTTTCAAACACTTGTTATGTAATAAATTGCCTTTTATTTTATGTAGGTTTTGGATTGTGTGGGATTCCTGAAAACCTCATTGGGGGTTTACTGAAGACTGGAGTAAAGGGAATAACAGCAGTTAGTAACAATGCAGGGTAGGTATGCATATGTCTGTGGTTTAATAAGTACAGATTAAAGATTTCAATTATGTGAAAATGCTGATATATATGAAAAAATCTTTTCACCATCATAATTTTCATATTAACCAGACAGCTTGGTTTGAAGGAGTTGTTTTTGGAAGGAACTCAGGAAGTTTAGTACTATATGTATACTCAACTTTGTCATGGACCAGTTGTCGCTGTAGAGATTTTCAGTTACATTACTATAAATATTTATGTTTAAATTTATGTATATTTTACTGGTTTACTGTAACTGGAAAGACTTAGAGGCTTTAAATTAGTATCAGTGATTTTGTGTGTATGTATGTGTTTTTGTGAAGTTCCAAATAGGGATGTATTTTTTAAACTGTTTGGTGCTTTCTGACCTTCTTAATGTATTTCTGTTACCTTAAAAAAAACCCAAGCAATAAAAACCAGCAGAGAATATCTATGATGAAAGAATGAAGATATCTTTAATAGGTCTTCAGATTTTTGATTTATTTCTTAAATGTTTGCCCCTTAAGAAATTCATGTGGGGTTGAAATTGAGAATACTTCTTTCACGTATAATTTCTCATCTTCTCATTCAGGCTAACTTTTACACAAGCTGCTCATTGTAGCAAACTCCACCGTACCTAATGATCTCCATACAGAGAAATACTTGTTGAAGTGCATTGATAAAAATAAAAATGAAATTAAATAGCAATATTAATATGCAAAATATTAATTGCACATTCATTGGGTAACAATTGCACATGTGTTTGTATTTGGTACATACACAGTGAAACTTAAGCTCCTTAGAATCTTGTGGGAAACAATTTCTGCTGGATGATAGAAAGGAGAAAGACAAATAATTTTGAGTGGAAAGATCAAGCACTAGAGTGGAGATCATTAACTTTCCTTATAGTCTTATTTTCGGATAACACACATATATTTGCAGATAGATTGCACAGATGTTCCTAAGGGGGAGGTGAAACTCTGAATATGAGAAAAAGTAGAAAGAAGAAGCACTGTGGAATAGGATGAAAAAGAAGACATTTTGTGTTGTATTATGAATAGTTGCTGATGTTATAGGTTAGAATTAATTTTTGTTGAAATAATGTTAACTTTTCTGGAAGTTCTTTGGATTTTGATGTGGAAGTGAGTTCTGTAAAACACTTGCCTGCTGGCAGGAAAGCAAAATTTAATTCCTGTTTTCTTGAAACTAGTTTTGTATGAACATTCATGAAAACCTGGAGAGTTCCTCACAGAACAGTGTAACAATTTGAAAGTGCTCAAGGGCATCTAAGAGTTTGTTCTAAAAGTCTAGTTTGTAAAAATACAAGTTTTACTCCCCTTTTCAGTATAATTTATTTTGAAATTTAATTAATAACAAAATAACTTTCATCTGTCTTTTTATTTACTGTATTACTACTGTGTAGAACCTACATCAGTCATGTTCAAAGGCTAAATTGTTCCTGTAATGTTGAGGTGTCAGGCACTTTGTGAGATGAGTAAATTGCCATATGGTTTGGCGTGCTTTTCTTTGGTGACCTTGTGCTGTAGTTGATGCCTGGCTGTGTTTCAGTTTCTTGACTGCAGCTGCTTTCTTTTCTCCAACTCTTCCAGCAAGTAGAAGGTAATTGGTTGTGGTCAGGTTTTCTCGTCCTGCGGGGGTTAGCAGGCAGCTTGTAATTGGAGCAGGGAAGGAGCCAAGTGCACAAACAGACAGCCTATTCTGGAGAGCAGTGCAGCTACATGGATTAAGTCACATGCCTTTCAATACGTGAGAACCATGGAATGTTATAGAGCTGTCTGTGTATAACTAAAATAGCAGCAATGGAGACAGCGATTCGCTTACATCTAAGGGAAAGCAGTAATTAGGAAGTCCTGAAGCTTTCTTGCCAGCTTTTCTAGCTGGAAACAAGGTTCAGCAGAGCCTAGAAATGGTTGGCAGTGTCTGGAAACAACTTTAAAGGAGTAGGATGTTCACAAGTTCACATCCTATTTACTGGTCTGGGAGGAGATTACTCCTGCAAAGACTTATTCAAATCATGGAATTGCTGTCAGGTTTTGGCCTGTTGAAGGCTTTTCAATGACAGGTTTTGCAGTTGTGTATGGGGGGGCTCTTTGTCACGCTGCTCAGCTTACTGTCTGCTGCTGCACATTGTGCTTGTGCTCATGCTGTGTGCTAGCCAGTGAAAGAGCACCTTTAAGAGCAGTTACTCTTTTGCCAAGCCAAACAAGGCAAAGTGTTTGAAAGTGAAGCAGTTCAAATATCCAGTACCTCTGGTATTTACTCAGCTCGCTGTAGGGGAAACTGAAGCTTGTGAACCAGGATAGTAGTGCAAGATAACTGTGACAAATAGGTGTGCTTCTAAAATACAGCCTCTCACACCTTCTCTTATAACTTTTTTTGCTTATATTGATCATACTGTAAATACTTTATTTACATTGGGTTTTTGTAAGCCCTTTAATTTGCAAGTATTCTGTCTCAGTAGGCTACCAAAATCCATTTTATTACAGATTTTCTTCATTCTGCCAGTTCCACATTTGCCAGTATTAAAATTAATAAAAATATATAAAAAAATTAAATAAATGAAAATTAATAAATGGATAAATAAATAAAATTTTAAAATCTTCTTTTAAACATTGATTCAGTAAATTCTCGACATAGCTGTGATTAGTATACCATACCTTTTTGGCTGTTTTCTCATCTCTAAGGAATTTCATGGTATTTTGTTGCATACTGATTTCAAGTTAATTGGAACTTGGGATTTGGATGTCTGGATGTTTTGGATCAGCCTATGCTAAGACTTTTTCTAATGCTGTTGTTTCAGGGCCCGTGTTGCAACAAAAATTATCAACATAGCCAAATATTTAAAATGAAAGTTTAAAAAATGTGCATGAAATTATTATTTTTAATTAGTTGTACTTAATAAAATGTATAAATAATTTTGGCTATAGTCACATGCTGAAATCAACATTTTCATTGTATCTGTCATCTGAACAGGCTGAATTTTGCAGAGTGAAAATGAAGCCCATTATTTGTGACAGCTGTGTGTGTGGTCTGATTGTTTTATCAAATTTGTGTTTTGTCTGCTTTTAAGACTTAAAAATGCATCCTTTTTGAATGCAGTAGTGTTGAAAAAAAGGTTTTCACTTACACTAAAAATAGAGAAATCACAGTTGAGGTCTTAATTGCTTATCACCTGGGTGATCATCTGAAAGGAGATTGACAGCATCTGTCAGCTTATCACTGGTTCAGCATGTGTTTTTATAAGGAATTACCAGCTTTTTGAACCTTTGGTCTCTGTATTCTTTTTGAAGGTCTTTTAATGTTACAATGTTATACATTAGGAAGGAAAAGATGACTTTGAGATAAGCATTTGCACTTTGGACCATGATGCCTGAGTGCCATTGCTTAGCTCTGTTAAGCATAATCGTCTTGTTTTTCTAATGGGTTGGGCTATTTGTGGTTCCCAAATCCTCAGAAGACAGTACTTTATGGGACCAGAAGCAGTGGTAAACTTACTGCACCCCCATATTCTAAAGCACAAAATCTTTACATTCTTAGCAATTAAATAATTTGGGTTTAAGACAGGTTTGATAAATGTTCTGTAAGTTAAAGGTTAGCTGATTTTTCAGTCATTACTTTGAATGGCAGGTTTCTTTTAAAACCAGAATGTGGCTTAATTCCACTGTTACTGTTACTAAAATACCTACCTATCTATCTATCTATCTATCTATCTATCTATCTATCTATCTATCTATCTATCTATCTATCTATCTATCTTATCTATCTGCCTACCTACCTAACTGTCTGTCTTTATGTTACTTATACTTATTAAAAACATTAAAATGTAAATGTGTATATAAAAAATACTGTCATATGGAAATTGCTTTTTAAATTCACAGAAGGTTGTGAAGTTTTCCTATATAGTATTAGGTATTAAGTTGTTTTAGTGGATAAAAAAATTGATAATCCCTTAATTCAGAAAGTTAAAATGTTACTGAAAATGTCTGAGGAACTGGCAAGAAGGGTTGTTTGTACACAGAGATGGGATCAAGGTGACGCTCAGAGTGTCTTACATTGTGTGTGTCGTTTTTGAATATACATAAGAAATTCTTCAAATATCCCAAATTAAATATACTTTCAGAAATGTAAAACAAGGTCACCAGTGACTCTTACCACTCTTGGTAGAGAGAGAAGAGTGGAGTTATGTAAAATCCTGCACATGGCAAGTTGCCAAAATCAGGAGACTATATATTTTCAGTGAATTTGATTACTTGAATTTGATTTTTTTAAATTGTCTGCATTCTTTATAAATAATTTAATCATGCTTTATTACAGCTGTTAAATTACTGACACTGTATGAACTGCAAATCCCTGAAAATCTGCCTAGGTCATCCTAGCTAATTTTAGTGTGGAGGTTATTTAGGATTTTAGCAGGGCAAATTGTACTACCTTTGTACTACGTGGAACTACTGAGAAATCAGCTGTGGAGATAACTTTCTGGTTGTGATGACAAATGAGAAAAAAAATAGATATAGAATTCAGCATGGTAGAGGAATTGGTTATAGTAAAGTGACAATGAAAGTTAAACCTATCTTTTTGGCTAGGTAACATTTGAAGTGCAATGTGTTCATGATGAAATTGACATATTTATCAGATTACTTCTATAACATATAACTTCTCTGTGAAGGAAAAATATGGTATATTTTAAAAGTTCTGATTAAAATTGTTTTACTTTTTTTCATAAAAACACAGTACACCATTTCATACCAGAAAGGAATGGGGAGACAGGAGGCTTTGCTGCTGATGTAACCATGCAATGTACAGTATTTCTCCTCTTCAGAATTTATCTGTCTTGTATGGACTTGGCCTAAATGACTGCATCCATCATTGTCACAGGAGAAAAGTTTCATTCTTGGAAAAGGATGGTGGAGGAACAATAATGCTGTTTTTTAATATGAGATGTGAGATGATGTTATGGGAGCACAGAGAAGAGAGTTCCTATGAGAATACTTCAGTAGCAGAAGGACAAGGGTCCATTGCAGAAACTGCAGAGTAGTAGAGGGAGAGTAAGGTTCAGGATGCCACTTTGTCCACAGGGCTTTGTCATTTTCCTCAATGGTCTCCCTCCCTCCCTCCTTCCCTCCCTTGTCATTGTTGAACAGTCTCACTGTTAAAAGCCAGCTGTAAGACTGGGGAAGATGCGTTATAATGAACGGTTATATGACTGATTATCTACATTAATTTTGCCTTGGGTGTGCCTGCACTTTTGTTCAGTGTCTTCCAGCAAACACCACCTAGTAGGCATTTACTCATTTTCTGCACAAAGGCTGTTAAGGATCTGTCTGGTGCTGCCAGGATTATGCTTTATTTTTGTGGACCTCAGATGGTACCTCTATCCATGTAACTTTCTGGTTGGTAAAATTTCATGCTATAGTCAGGCACCCCTGTGAGCCTGAAAGCTTAAGTCTCTGCTACTAACAAATGCCACGCAGGTAGTGATTGATGCATTCCTTTTAGTTGGAAACCATATCTGGTCTTTCTTAGGAATTGTGGCTCTGTCAAAAGGCATAATGGCATGTAACTTGGAGCAAATCCTGTTGAAGACTGGAAAGCTGATGTTGCAAATAAAATCAGCCTCTTCTACATGGAGAATGTCAGAGGAAATTGTTTCCTTTCCTCACTCCTAGCCTAGTGCCAAGAAAATTTCTAGCTCTGGAACAGGTCCATCTGTTACCAAGTTTCATGCTTAATTATGTAACACTTAGAGCTGATGAATGCCTAAAAAGACTGCTTGTCTATCTCCAGCAGCTGACTGGTGTCTTTACATAGAATGTTTTTCAGGAGAAGAACCAACCATTTGTATGTTTTTGGGTTTTTTTTTCAGCAAGAGATAGTTACAGAAACTTTAGTTTCTGCCTGAGGTGAAGCCTTGCCCTAGTATTCTTATTGCATGCTTTTCCTTCTCAATCTGTAGTATTCGGGGGTGATGTAGTTTCAAGCTCCTATTTTTCCAGTCCCCAAATTATGAGAGGAGAAAGACCAGGGGGTGTATCATGTTAGCTCCTTGGCCAACATGTTTTAATTCTCCAAAACTCAAGATAATGATTTCTGGTCGTGTGGTAATCTCCCAGGAATATCAGCTTCTGGAGAATCTTGGAATAATTAGTAGAGGAAGCTATCTCTTTAAGAAATGTAGAAGGAGTCCCTCATTCTAATTGATGCTGCTTTCCATCCAGTAAGGGCAACCAGTCTGTTCTGGCTGTTCTGACACCCACATTTTTTAGAAACAGATAAATATTTCTACAAAGGCAGAGAGAGAGTTGGAATTGTCTTGTTATGTCTCCTTTTACTCAACACCCCCCCGCGTCCCCCCCCCCCAACAATAAGGTATTGTATGTTTTGTGCCAGAGTGTGTGACATTCCAAGTTGACATTTTTTTCTGCATGAGAATGCAAATTTTTATTTCCTGCTTCATCAGGCTGTGTAGGGCTTGTTGGTGTGTGAGGCTTTTGTCACTTTGGAAAATTAGGTAAGCTCTTCTTCTCTGTGATGCTGTAGAATGTGTCATGCTTAACCCACCAAAGAAGGGCTGAGAGTAGCAGATTATCGTTTATCTGCAGTGAAATACTGACATGTTTCCTTTTACTACTTCCAGTATAATGTAAATGTGTGGGCTGTATCTGTCTGGGAGTAATATTTGGCTAATTTTTTAAATTAGAAAAGGCAGACACAGTTTTTGGCAGGAAGTTTTTGTAGGTCTGAGAGGAACAAAACAACAGGAATAAATGTGTTGCTAGACAATCAAAGCTTTTTATTTTAATAATTTTTATTGTCTGCATCAATAGTTTGGGGAATGGATGCCTCAGATGCCTATAGTTTTCCTATATGCATTTCATGTGTTCTGTTGATTGACTTTTCATCTTAATACAGAACGAGGAAACTTCTAGAAATCCAAGCATTTCTGAAGGTAAAATAATGCATTCACTGTCTAGCATTAATGTGTACTTTCTCTTTTCTGCCTGCCTACATAACAACTACATCAACTTCTACCATGCCTTTTTCCTTCCTATCTAGAGCATCAAATTTTTATTGCATTGACCTTTGTTTTAATTTTTAAAGGACTGAATCCAGCTTTTGAAATAGGTGTATGGGATGTATTTTTTCATGCACTCACTAAAAAGTTATTTTTTTCTTTTTATGGTTGCTGTTTGATAGGCAGAGTGTTTTCTGAAAGACAGATATTTTATAGGTAACATTTTGAGAACATAATTAAAGCTGAAAAGTTCAAAAAGCTCTTGTGCTTAAAATGACACAATCAAGAAAGCAACAAAATATAGAAAGGGAGAGTTAATGACTAAAAATTGCCATAGAACTGTTATATTGAAAGAAATATCCATAAACCAGAGGGTTTTTGAAATTTGTAATCTGGGATAGAGATGTCACATGAAAATCAAAGGGTAGGGAAAACAGTAGTGAGAACAGTGTTTTCTGTCCGAAATGTGTGTTTCTTGGACATTGACATGTAAGAGAAAAACATAGGAAACATAAAATAAGGCTAAAGTGCTCAAAATAGGGTTTTGGAGGGAGATGAAAACTGATGCATGTGAAAGCAAGATTTTTTTAAGCTGGAAACACATACAGATTGCATCCTCAAAAGAGATGGATGGCAGTGTATTTTCTTTGTAGAAATGTACATGTAAAAGCAAACTATATGAGTAATGGCAACAGGATTTTCTGCTGCTGCTCTGAAGATTAAATACATGTGGGAGTTGAAGTAATTTTGTGTTTCCAGGCAAGCAGAGCCTCCTAGTGCATGACTTTTTGAAAGATTCCTGTTCTCACTGTGATAGGAAAATTATGTTGTTTATGACCCATGTGCTCTGTAATAGATCCTCACAGCAATTTTGTTTTTTAACAAATTGACTACATTTGAGGAGTAGAGAAAGAAAGAGTGACTTAAGAAGTGAAGAACACCTTGGCATGAGCAAGACAGAATAACCTTTGTGCAACTTTCTGTTTTATTTCTTCGTAACTACTGAGTTTCATTTGATAGAAGATACCTCACAGTAGTAGATCAGGGAATCAAGTGTATCCACATGGAATCCTACAGGATGATATGCAAAATCCTGTTAAGGACAATATGCTTTAATAGCTGCTTCTGAGAACGTAGGAGAAAGGATTATGGATCTTAGTGAAACGAAGCAGAAATTCCTCTAACATTGCAAATCCACTCCTGTCCCTCTGTTGCAATCCTTTCTTACATCAATGCATGTGGTATTTCATTGTCTTAATGCAGAAATGTTTGTTTCTACTTGGTAACTTCCAAGTTCTTTAATGATAAGAGCAGTGTTAACCACCTGAACGATACACAGAAATTGCAAACTGGCTTGCAAGCAGTTCAGGAATTTTCCTGTTGTTCTTCCACTAGAAAGCACTGCACAGTTTTGTTTAAATTCTGTACTTTTGCCACACAGTGTTGTAGTTACACCAACCCCTTTAATTGCCATCAGACATTGGCTGGTCTTCTACATTTGTTTACTACCTTTTTTAATGAGAGGTCAGGGTTTGATGGTTTTCATGTGAGAGGAATTGTCTTGCTTTGAATTAATCTATACAGGAAATTATGGCTTTTTTATTTTTATTCTTTTTTGTAATCTCTTTTGCCCACAAGACTCCTCTTTCTTCTCTATTCTCAGCTCTTCTATTTTCAATCTGGAGGATTTTTTTCTTGTAGGGAGTTAGAAACATGGGTTGTTTCTAGGCAACGCATATTTTAGTTCCCAAGGCTTTGGCACTAGAGCACATTGGAAGTTACATCACGGTTAGATATTTAACTTCTTTAAAATAGGACAGAGTTGCAGAGTGGAGCAAGCTTTTAAAATAAATCACATTCTTTTGTATCTAGAAAACACAGTAAATTCAGAGAACCAGATCAGAGAAGCTTGTTTCACTTCCTCTCATCCAGTTTCCAAAATGCTTGCATATGCACTGAAGTGGGCCATCTCCTTAAAATAGTCTTAACCTTAAAATAGTGCTCATGATGCATGCAGTTGTGAAGGCATTGGGACTGCATGTCTGTCCATACAGCTCTCAGAGTATTGTGGTTGGAGATGAAGAGCTGGTGCCGGTCTGCTCGCTCAGTGCCTCTCCCTTCACCTGCAGCACTGCAGCCTGTGCTACGGTTGGCAAGCATCGCCACTTTTATACTTGAAAATGAATACTGCATAATGGTAAAGTTTTGTAATCTGGTCTTATTTTGGAGCTCTTCTTCAGGAAGGGTGTTTTTAACAGGATTCATGTATTGTAAGCACATGGGTGTTAAAGTACTGAATACTTGATATCTTAAAAGATTATTTTAATATTTTTTGTATTTCTTATCCTGAAATGAAACAGTGTTGTGTGGATAATTAAGTCAAATTGAATTGAGCCAACTCATGGCAGATATACAGCATTTTTTTGTGAGGTAATTCTGGATCGTGGCATCTTTTGTGTAGAGGGACTGGAAGGTCTGAGTTCTCTGCTTATGTGATGCAGAGCCCAAAGCAGACCTGGAGGAGATTCACACGCATGTACCAGTCTGCTAGCATCCTGGATAATGTGCTGAGAAAGTGAAAGAAACATGTCTTTATAGTATCATCTATGTTTATTTCCATGTTTATATATTAACCACATATTTCCTTGAATTGAAATAGCATTTTTTACAAATGAGCAACCTCAGGAGTAGGAACTCCTGAGAAATGTTCCTAATCCAGTAGTACATGATATAGCATGACAAACATCAGGAAGGATATCAGAATTTTAGAAGCACTGGCACAAAAAAAGTGTTGTATAACATTTCTGGCATTCAGTTTCAGCTGACATAGACAAGAAAATCTTGTTTGTAGTGCCCAAATCCTTTGTTGGAGTAGCCAGTTATTTAGTAAAAGATTAAATTATTTAGTATAATAAGAAAATTGTAATTCAAATATTATTTTACCTTGTATAGAAACTATCATTATAAATATCAATGTGGCTTTCTCCTTAGGTTGCTAATCAATCACTTCTCTTTTTTCCTAGTGAGCAAGAGTGTAAACAAAAGTATGTCTTTAGTCATTCAAAGCCATGTCTGCCTTTTTATTAATTTGGTAAGGCTTTTTAAAGGAGCAGATATGTAAAGTAACACCACTTGTAAAGCTGGGATTTTTGACTGTTAACATGTGAAATGACTTTAAACAGAGGTTTTGGATGTATTCGGTTCATTGGAAGAGATGAAGTCTGAACACTGAAATCTTAAATTTTAATTATACCTTTGATGCTTTACCCTCTAAAAACTGGAATTTATTTTTTGTCTTCAATTCCTTATGCGGGGGGGAGATAACGCTATACTTTCTTCTATAAGAAGATAAGTAATTTCAGCTTATCAGGTGCTTTGTTTACAAGAAAACTATTGTCTCATATTTTCTACACAGTGTTGACAATTTTGGACTTGGTCTTCTGCTTCAGACAAAGCAGATAAAACGCATGGTGTCTTCGTATGTTGGAGAGAACGCTGAATTTGAACGCCAGTACTTATCCGGTGAGCTTGAAGTAGAGCTTACACCACAGGTAAGGAGTGTCTCTAAGAGAGTGGTGATTTCTTTTCATCTAAAATACTGAGTAGAATAATGCTTAAGTGCTCTTATAAAATTGTTTTGCAATCCAAATGTTTTGCTTGTGTGCAGAAGGCCCTTGCCATCCATGGTGGGTTGACCCTGACTGGACTCCAGGTGCTCACCAAAGCCTCACTCTCAATTCCCCTCAGCTGGACAGGGGAGAGAAAATATAACAAAAGACTCTTGAAATAAGTAAAAGGAGAGATCACTCACCAGTTATGATCGTGGGCACCATAGACTCAGCTTGGGGAGCTTAATTTAGTTTATACCAATCAAATCACAGTAGGCTAAGAGAAGTAAAACCAAATCTTAACACTCCATTCCCCTACCTTACCTTACACTTATCTACATACTTTACCTTAACCATCCCTTCTTCCTGGCTGTAACTTTATATACGATTTACCTCCTCCCTGCTAGTAGCACAGGGGGGAGGAGGGATTAGGGGATTGTGGTGAGTTCATCATATGTTGTGCAGCTCCTTCCTGCTCAGGAGGATCCCTCATGCTCTTCTGGCATCCAGTGTGGGTTCCTTGCAGAGGATCAGTCCTTCAGGAACAGACTGCTTCAGCACAGGTCCCTTCCATAGGGTGCTGTCCTTCAGGAACAGGCTGCTCCAACGTGGATTACATGTGGGGTCACAAGTCCTGCCAGTAAACCTGCTCCAATGTGGGCTCCTTTTTCCATGGGGCTGCAGGTCCTACCAGGAGCCTGGCTTCCCAAGGGGTCACAGCCTTTTAGGAATTTACCTGCTTTGACATAGGGTCCTCCAGGGGCTGCAGGTTGATTTGTGCTCCCATGTGGCCCAGCATGGGCTGCAGGGGCACAGCTGCACTATGGTCTTGCCTTAGGTTGCAGGGGAATCTCTGCTTTGGCATGTAGTGCACCTCCTGACCCTCCTCTTTCACTCACCTTGGTTTCTACAGAGCTGTTCCTCTCACATAGTCTTACTCCTCTCTGCTCTGGATGCACTTATATCTGTGCAAGAGGTTCTCCTTCTTCAGTACACTGTCCCGGAGGCACTACCACTGTTGGCAATGGGCTCAGCCTTGGATCCAGCTGGCACTGGTTCTGTGGACTCTTGGGGAAGCTTCTGGTGATTTCTCTCACAGAAACCACCCCTCTACTTACCTAAACCTTGCAAAGCCAATACACCATCTTAGGGTCATATATCAGCTAAGAACTGACTGTCTGTTATTTGTGTGAGTTCTTTTAATGGAATTAATTAATTAATAATAGATTATATTAATCTGTAGTTTATATATATATGCACCCTGATATGTAGATTTTATTGAAGATTGAAGACTGTAGAAAAAGGCATAAAATATGCTAGTACTGTGGCCCCAAATAAAAGGAAGGAAGTCAAGGAGCTGCTCTGTTCCCATCTTGGTGGTAGGTTTTGGGAATGTTGCATGTGCAATGCCTGCCATCTAGTGGGCAGTAATCAAATTCGGAGATTTCGTTCATTGAGAGACAAGACCCTTTTTGTCTTGTTCACTAACTCTTAACGAAATTCATCTGTGCATACTGTTATGAGCAAATTTAAAACTCTGTATTTTAGCACCGTATTTTTAATTATTTTAGCATCGCCAAGCTACCTCAAATAGCATGCATGCAATGAGATCCCCAAATCATCAATATCAGTTATGTTCTATTGAGATCACGTTCTGTGAAGCTGGTGCTCTAACTTTAAAGCCTACAGCATGTTAGTGTGTGGCATTTTTAGAGGTGACATACAAAATTCGGGCTTTAAACAGCTATTTATATGAGTTTTTGTGTAAAGTTTTTATTAAGACAACTGTTTTAAGTTTTTATTAATAGTGTCTTGAGCTCCTTCTCTTGTGAATCACAGAATCACAGAATG
>VXBS01003686.1:0-14810 GCA_013400255.1 Sitta europaea | reverse complement strand
TTCAAGCATCATTTGCCTTGCAAACAGTGTTTCAAATTAACTAGGGATATCCAAAGGGCACCTTGTAGTATGGAAGTCATCAGCTGTAAGAGTTGGGACTGCTCATCCTGGGGAAAAGAAGGCTCAGGGGGATCTTATTAAGGTCTATAAATGCCTGAAGGGAGGGTTCAGAGAAGATAGAGCCAGACTATTTGCAAGCAGTGGCCAGGGACAGAACAAGAGCCAACGGACACAAGGTGAAACACAGAAAGTACTGTATGAACATCAAGAGACTTTTTTACTAGCCAAGTAGTGACGCAGCTTGCCCAAGGAGATTGTAGCATCTCCATCCCTGGAGACATTCAAGAGCTGCCTGGACATGGTTATGGACAAGCAGATCTAGGTGGCTCTGCTTGAGAGGTCCCCTCCAACACCAACTCTTCCATGATACCAAGTAGGCATGAGAATAACTGGCACATAATGTGGCATCGGTGTCACAGTACCAAGAGCAATCGTCCTGTACCAACTGTAGGAGCTAATGACCATATATAGCTATCAAAATATTTGAAGACACTCCAAGGTCTAAAGCATCATTTCTGTATGACAGTTGCTCATGTAGTTTTCCAGGGCATTATGTTTATTACTTTCAATAGAATTTGGGTCATAAATTAACCACTTTTCTGCAGACACACACTATATTAACAAGAATGGTAATTACTACAGTGTTTTATGAACTATTCACCTTCCACAAGTATATAATCTACATAACTATGAATTTTTATAACAGTATCAGACTCTGACAAGGCTTTTATTTATCACTTCTTTAGTTACAGTATTGAACCCAGTTTATCTGATGGATCCAACAATAATATGGAACCTAGTTTTCTACTTTTTCATGAGAAACCTCTACTCTTATCAGCACAGCAATGTACTGCTGTTATTGTGACTGATGGACATTGCATAGAATTTTATGGGTGGGACAGAGGCTAATGTCATAATCCCCTGTAACTTCTTTTTTCAGTACCATTCGTATGGATTTTCCAGGCTACAATATAGGAATTCTTGTTAGTTAGTATTAATTACTGTTTTCACTGTTTTCATTTCTTGTTAGGATGTTCTTAGGAATCTTACTGAAAATACTTCCTACTTTAATTAAGAAAAATTAGAAAAATTAGGACAGACCCTACCTGAAGGGACATTTTCAGAAACTAAATAAGCAGATTTATTTATATAAAACAAACAATAATATAGGCTGGGGGCAGAACTGTTGAGAATGAAATAGAGCACCTCTTTTACTGCTCTTTTGTTCACAACAGGTACCACCTCAGTGCTCAGTGCTCTCTAACATACATTCATGGTTTTCTTATGTACTTGAACTCAAACTGCCTTGCACAACGTATAAAGTTCAATTAATGATGGTTTTGTCTTATATAAGCTCACAGAGAATACTTCTCTTCCTAAAAAAATATGTCCATAGCAGTAAGTTTGAAGGCTTAAAGACAGCAGCACTGTAATCATTCATGAAGTGACTGATAACAGTGGCTTTGTTATTGAAATGATTAACACATATGAGAGAAGAGACAGAATGTTATTCCCACAAAAAAATTCCTTAGTGCAGCCTATTTCTTACCTTAAATTCTCAAAATATTCTATTTTAGAAAACCAGCATGACTTCTAGCATTCAACAGAGCTCTTGGATGTTCTGTAAACTGTACATCCACAAACAGCTTCTGAAACCTCTGCATCCTCCAGTGTCATGTCTCAAAGGGATCCAGGCACTATCAGATCTTCCTAACTGACTGTTAACCATAACACTTGCCTTAAAAAGAAATCAGTTGGTGTGGAGACAGCTATAGAAAGGGAAAATCCATCCCAAATTTGTCTCTTTCTTTCATATTGCCATTATAAAGATAATATACAGTAGTACCTTCTGTACTATTTATCTCTATCCCCTTCTATGAACTTCTCGCAAGAGAGCTCCCTAGCTATAATGAAGAAAAAAATAAAAGATATGCTCCTAGAAATTCCAAGAATAAGGAGTTTGTTATGAAACTTTCTTCAGTTTCCAATGTTAACCCATTGAAATGAACTGTGTGAGGTCAATTCACTTTCCCAGAATATCTGTGAAGCATGTTCCACAGCTAGAAACCTTTTACAGACAAGTTTCCACAGGCTCACCAACTTTAAGGATGAGCTGTAAGATTAAGAGCTCATGTTATCCACAGCTGTGATAAGGATAAAAGCAAACTTTCTAACAGCCAGGTAACAGGCTTTGATAGTGGCCCAATGGCAGATTTTCTCCTAGGGCCTCATTTGAAAAAAGATCTGAGCCTGTCTTAGACAAGGTTGCCTGGAAGCCAAAGAAGAAAACCTACAAGGAGGGAACTGAAAACATTTTCAGGAGGGTGAATGAAGCCCATTTTATGGCAACAAGGGCCTCCTTCATCCTGCAGGACAGAGAGAAGTGTTTGCCATGGATGTGGCAGTGATTTTAACACATCAATGCATTTTCAGTGTTTTTCCTCTATATTTGTCCTGTCTTACTTCGCTACAATGCTAATGTAGGATGTGCATTTTAAGGAAGGTATATGGGCCCAGATCTATGAAGCTTAAATTGTAACTGTAAATCAAAGACAAAATTATGTTACCAATGGCTGGGTAACAGGGATTATCTGTGTGCTCATCTAGGATGTCAGTCATCAGTTCCCCGGGTGGACCAAGACCTGCCATGCTTGGGTGAACACAAATGACACCCTGGACTGATCTGAGCCACTGGACTAAGAGATCTCCACTCTGGCTGTTTTTCAACTAACAGCCTGTCAGTGAGCATATGGTCTGTGCAACAAATATATCCAGCTGATCAGACACTCTGGAATCAAGGAGGACTATTTCTCAGTTAGGGTAAAAATTGATAAAGGCTATTTTCCCTGCCTCTACCCCACCTTTTCCTGAAGAGAAGAGTAGATTTAGATTAATTAACAGAGATGTATTACTATGTTCAACCAATGGTTTGTCCAGTAGACAAACCATTACTGCTTACAGCCTATACAGAAAAATATATTTCTCAGATGAAAAGACTGTCCAGAATATTGCTGAGAGAACTCTGTGACTGTCCAGGGAGAACTTTAAAGCATCATATGGTGGGGACTTTTTCATTAATCAAAAGGAAATCGGTCAATAAAAGAACACAGCACAATCACATTAAGTTTGATTTTGAGAAAATCACAGTACTGCTTAAAACCTGTTTATCTAACACTTCAAGTCTCCCCAAGTCCAGTGCAGACTCATATCCTTAAATGTAAATTGGGAGTCAAGGTAGAACCAGGAAAAGCTGTACTTCACTGAGGAACTGGAAGCTGAGCTGGTCACTTCATGTATGCTTCAGACACAAGAAACCCATAGCAAGCAGCTGTCCATGCAGAAGCTAAGGATCTACTTGAGGAGTCTTAGCCTATAGTTTCTTCAAAATAGAATGTTCAGGCAAAGCAATGCTAGGTGAAAGATGAAACCCAAACCAACATGTTCTCCGAGACACAGCAAATACTATATTTACACATTTTGTCCAGAAGGAGTTGAACTCAGGCTGTTCCACAAGTCATATCTGCCACCAAAATGGCCACATAATCAGTGGAGAAATAAAATAATGACATAAACATTAACGAGAATAGGTTAAAAGAATCTCTGGACTGGTGCACTTTCCTACATGCAGCTTAAGTTGTGTTTGGGGCATTATTAGGCACTATTCTACACAATTACCAAGTTTAATGCCTAAGGGATCCTCACTTGTATCATCCTCCACTGTGCCAGGAGCTATCATATCTTGCATGTCTTTAATAGGTATAATAATGAAGTCTTCATTTGATTTCTAAAATTCTAAAGGGCATATATATAATCATCTATAGTGAACCTATAATGAAACAACTTTCTTTAAAAAACACATTTCAATTTCTAATAAACCATTTTTCTATCACGCTTTATACTTACCCATCATCCTGGATCATGTGAGATGCTTCTACTGTTTATTAGACATCAATTGACCTTGGCATAACATCCACCTCAGAAAAAAATTCAGTGAATGAAATTATGCTTAGCTATATGTGAAAGACCTAGACAATTCTGATGAGAGAGTATACAGTTTAATAGAGGTCCAGGCTTTGGGAATTGCATTACCACTTGCATCAGCCTAAATGATCCTACAACACCCATCTCACATTGACACAGCTTGCAGATTTATGCATTGCGTAGCAAAGAGCCAGCCTTATCACAGCTCATCCATTATCAAGTGTTTGGAAAAGATAAGAATTCATTTGCATTTTTAATGATGGTTCAATGTCTTGACTTCTTTGCAGATGCTACACTGACAAATATAAATTATAGCTGCAAAAATTCACTTCCTCTAGGCTTACTACATATATTTTGGGGATGTATTTCTTCAATAAAAATCAAGTGCTTGTAAGGCACCAACTGACACAGGTGAGTAATTACGCAGTATTTAAACCTATATTAATTCTTTGATGGAGTATTTTAATATAATGTACAACCTCCTGGATCAGAGGATTGCAAGCCTTATTTGCATTCCAAGTCCACCTTTTCAGTAGGAGAAATCACTAAAAAGAGTTGCCAACTAATATATACAACACAGAAATTATTTTTTTCCGTCCTTATTTCCATCCCTGTTCTGCCCTCATCAGGGAAACATGCATGGAAGGCTGAAATAATCCACATTCATTTGCTAAATTACCCAGTCAATAATGATAGGCATTGTGCAGACTTTGATCATCTTCTTTGTTTAGTTTTAACAGATACCTGTTGTTTCACCAATGTCCTTGCTCAAAAAAGTATAATAAAATCAATGTATGATATCCTGATAGCAAAACATTTACAAAAAGACAACCTAAGATACTCTTAATGAGCTATGCATCATCTACTTGACTTTAAGATCACCATATGACCTTCTTACTACAAAGGTTTTAAAGTATCCTGAGAAGATAAGCTGAGATGAAGAAGAATTAGCAAACATAACATAAACCACCTTGCAAGTCCTTTAATTAAACATTTAGTTCTGATACATTTCTAGGAATGCACACTGAGTTTATATGATTTCTTAAGTCTGCACCCATAATTCTGTATACTCTGAATAATAATACACTAATCATTCACTTTCAAGATGTTAACTCCTTATACCATGTGACTATAGAACATGAACCATCCCTGATCAAATCTCAATTGATTAACAAGGCAGCGGCACACCTTTTGAGGGATTTGGGAGGGCATGGTAGATAAAGACATTTAGATAAATTCCATGCTGACACACATAATACCCAACTTCACTGAAGGATTTGTATTTAAATCAGTTGAAGAATCTTGTATCATCATCACGTGTTTACAGCAGCTATTTAAAAAATATAACAGCAACTTCCTGGAGAATTTTCATGGGAAACAGCAACAGAAGAGGGAGGTTTCAGAGAGCTTCTTCCACAGGGTTCACTTATTTATAATTCCATCATGCATGATAGCATGTTCCACTGTAGTGACAATTATATGCAATTTATACAAAAAGTGGAAGTAAATCACTGTTGACAATGAATACACTGTAAGAGACTCCAATATGTTTTGTCATAACAGTGATGGATGGACTGTTCAGTGGATAAGGAATTGCTCAGATGATCATACCCAGAGAGTAATGGTCAATGGCTCAATATCTGAACAGATATTGATGAGTGGTGTCCCTCAGCGGTCCGTACTGGGACCAGAACTGTTTACTATCTCCACCAACAACAAAGACAGAGGGATTGAGTGCACACCCAGCAGGCTTGCAGGTGACACCAAGTTGCATAGTGCAGCTGACACGCCTGAGGAATGGGATGCCATGCAGAGGGACCTGCACAAACCTGAGAAGTGAGTGCACGGGAATCTCATGGGGTTTGACAATGCCAAGTACAAGGTTGTGTTCCTGAGTCAGGCTAACCGCTGGTATCAAGAGAGGCTGGGAGATGAAGGGACTTGAGAGCAGCCCTGCCAACCCTTGGGGCTGCTGGTGAATGAAAAGCTGAACATGAGCCAACAGTGTGTACTTGCAGCCCAGAAAGCCAGCTGTATCCTGGGCTGTATCCAAAGAAATATGGGCAGTAGGTTCTGCCCCTCTGCTCCGTGCTGGTGAGACCGGTTTGGAGTACTCTATCCAGCTCTGGGATCCTCAGCACAGGAAAGATGTGAAATGGGTTCACAAGATAGTCACAAAGATGATTACAGGACAGGTTGAGAGAGTTGGGTTTGTTCAGACTGGAGAGGAAAGAGTCCAAGAAGACCTTGTGACCTTTCAGTACTTACAGGGTGCTTCTAAAAAAGTTGAGGACAGACTTTTTAGTGGAGCCTACTGAGATAGAACAGGATGTAAAGGTTTCAAAGTGAAAGAGAGTTGATTTAGATTAGATGTAAGGATGACATTTTTAATTATGAGGCTAGTGAAAAATTAGAGTGATTTGCACAGAGAGCTGGTAGATGCCCCATCCCTGGAAATACTCATGGTCAGGTTGTGTGGGCCTCTGAGCAACCTGACCTAGCTGAAGATGCCCCTGCCCTTTCGTGCAGTTTGGACTAGATGATCCTTAAAGGTCCCTTACAATACAAACTATTCCATAATTCCACAGCAATGAAAACTAACTGCTGGATGTGACTTGTGAAATTAAAGAAATTTTCACAAGATGTGTCTGAAAATACAGACACATCACAATTTTATTACAGTATGAAACTTTTTTCACAGTATTACATACTCTGTTATTAAACACAGTACTTTAAGCAGCAACAGTGCTATTTCACATACCCACAGCCAAATGTAAAACCTGGCAATACCTAGTTAGGTTAATTAATGTGCATCCATCAAGAGACAATAAAAAAAGTATGTATTTGTTGGACTGTATATTTAGTATTTACTAGCAATTTTGTTAGCAAATGACATACCTATTTTCTCAGACTTCTCTCTTATTTAATAGATTTTTCCTCAGAAGCGAAATATTTGACTTCTATTTTATACCCTTTCATCCTATAATGTAATTTTATTTATAATTTTATTTGTACTCTCAGACATTCCTATGTTGAATTAAGAACATAATATTTGTACAAGTATTTTGATTTTTTTTTCGCATGAGAGATCATTTGCATCTAAAATGATAAATCAAATTCTTCAGCTTTGAAAGAGGTTTAAAGGTAATTAGGTCTGCAACTCTTCCTTAAAACCAACAGGAATTGATAACTTTATCAAGACTTCTTTGAAAATCTTATTTAGAAGACCAACTTACTAATTTTTAATTTTTTTTTCATTTACCTAATGTACCTCATATATATAAGTTTAAGTCCTTGTTCACATTAGCCATAATATTTTTCCATATTTTTACAATAGTTTTTTCTATTTTATGTAATTTTCTCTTTGTGCTTTCATATATTTGCTATGTTCCTATTTCACTTAGGCCCAAGACATAAGAGCAAGTGTTGATACCACTTGTGTATGCAGTACATTTGTGTGCCTGTGTGAGAATATGCTCATGCCTTTTAGCATAACTGAGAGAAGCATTCTTTGGCTCAGTGCTCTCAGCTCCACACAAAATGAAATCACAGTCTAAGACTCTACCCTTTTACCTCTTGCAAGCAATGATTGGACAGATAACTTATTGTTGTAATGAAAAATGTTTCATCCACAGACACCCTGTAAAGAAAAGAAAAAACAAAAAAAAGGCAGGTGCTAACCCAGGCCCACAGTGAGTTATAGACTTGGCATTGCAAAACTGAAGTCAAATTGCAAAGTTAATTCCATCTTATGAAACCAGTGAAGCAAACCCAGACACTTTAGGCATTTTCTTCCCAGACTCAGTCCCCTCACCCTTTAGACAAGACCCTGCTAGTTCATCTATTCTTGGCTGCTTTTCTTTTTACTTAATTTTACTAATTTAGTGAAGTCAGAGATTTTTTTCTGTTGGTTGGTAATTTTTGCGTCCCTTTAGCCTGATGTTAAATAGAGATCACGGGCAATATCCACAGTACTCGGTACTGTATGCATCAGAAAATTTTATCTGTAAGGTAAACTACTCACAATACACTACAGACCTTGTAAACTAAATCTGAGTCAATGCAGCAATAACAGCTTCTTGTTTTGGTGAAAATATTTCCATGCAACACTTGAATTATTTCAAAAATTCAATCAAAGAAGTCTACATGTATGCTTTGAAAACCGTGGACTTTTAGCAAAATACAGATGTAGTCACTATTGCTGTTTATCTAACCTGACAGGCAACAAAATTACACATAGCTCTGGTGTTCCAGCACCCCTTTATGAGAAAAAGGTTGTTGCCTTCTGCTGAGGACTCCACACCTACCACTTAGTTAACTCATAGGTTTAAATAGGATTAGTCCCTACACTCCAGCACTCCAGGAGCTCTTTGAATTAATTCAATTTCCTCCCTTTGACCCCTATGATGGAGCATTAGTAAGTCTGCAGGTGGTTTATTATTATTATTATTATTATTATTATTATTATTATTATTATTATTATTATGTATTGTTCATTGACTTTTTTTTAAAAAAAGGAATTTCATATAGGCAACCTTAAGACTGCAGCAGCTCATCTTTTTGCATTCAAATACAAGTACTGTACACAAACACTAACTAAATACATTGATGAAAAAGGATAAAATTTGACATTTTAGAATGCAGGAAATGCTACTAAATCAAATTTTTAGAGTGGTATAATATCCTCATTTTATTGGGAGGAATCAATCAACCAGTGCATATTCTGATCTTTGAGTGCCCTGCAGCACAGCATCTGCGCACAAACTACAGTTTTACTAGAACACAAGGAGCAATTTTCAGTAAACTCAAACAGGAATATGAAAATTGCTTATGGAGAAAGGAAATATACACATAGTCAAGCCAGTAAAAATGTGGTAGAAATGAAGTGTCTTAACAGTTATTTGATTGAGACAGTTTCAATGGGGCACACTCAAAAGCAGATGTATGGAAGACAACATTCTCTCAGATAAACAGGAATCATAAATATCAACTTAAGTTTCCAAGAATTTAAAACTCCTTGAAGAAAATGTCATAATTTTTCTTGTCATATCTTCCTGTACTCCCTGATTAAGTATTTCAGAATTTCAACTGTGATGTAAAATAGATATGCATAGTTAACTTGTGTTTTACTCATGCACATTCTTGAGAAAAAGAGCAAAATTTTAAGAGATGCAGATATGACAAAGCAACGGAAAGGAGAAAACAAAGTAACAGGATAATAAACAGACTCATTTTCTCCATGCACTCTTTACAGCCTTTAGAAATTTGAGATAACTTACGAGTCCACCAGTTTTCTATGTCAATCCTTTAGAGTCTCACAAGCAATATAATCGTTACCTGCAAAGCTATGATTTTTATTTGAAAATCTTGGCAGTCTGTGAATTCTTGCTGAGCACATACACATCAGTGCTGAAGTTTTGATTAACTGATCTAGAAAAGGGCTCCTAAGCAGGTCAAAATAACTCTCCCTGTCTGATGAATTTACTTGAAGGCTACAGACTCAATGACCATCAACATATTTAATGTCAATATTTCAATGTTTTGGAACAGGTTCCCAAATTCACTTGTGCCAAATACAGGTGTAACTTCAGTGAAATCCTCAGACTTCCATTTAGTTTTCAGTGGTTAATTTGTTACCTGAAAAGAGGAAGTGACTGTTGAAACATGACTGAGTTTTGCAATGTCCATCATTAATGACATTTATGAGCCAGCAAAACGACAAAGTGAGATTACACAGTAAATAACATCACAAAAACTAAATATTGCTCATGGTGGTGGAACCTCTGTGTACAGAGAACAGCAACAAATTGCAGTCAGACAGTCATGTGTGAAATTTTACTATGGCTAATTTCTCAGACATAGGTCTTCCTCTGTCTTCTCAGCACAAACTTGTTTCCAATACAGTTCATGCTCATATATTACACCAGTCCTCTCTTGAGACGCCAGTCAGAAAATGTCTTGAATTACTTTATGAATTTAAAATAGAAAAGGAAAAAAAAAAAAAGAACCAAGAGATCTAAAAATCCTTATTCTCAAGTCCTTGACAGTTCTGGAACTCACTGCTAGCAAATAAATTGTCAATTCCACTCGAGGCACATGTGCTGAAGACCATGATTTTGACTTGTCATCTGTAGCCTCAGGAGTTGTTATTGAAAGAGTTTCAACTTTTGTTTGATTGTAATTGTAGGGTTAAACCAGGAAAGCTCCAATGCAGAAATAACAGTGAAAAATATGCTCAAGTTGAAAAAAATGTTATTAGCTCTTATCTTGAATCAAGGCCTTACTGTTTTACTCCTGAATTAAAAAAAGGTTTAAATTCAAGTCCTTTTACTGCATTTTCAGTTCTGAAATGTTTCTTGACAGTTACTAATTACAAAAGAAAAAATGAGGAGCAGTTAATCTTTAAAGAAAGCAAAGTTTTTCAAAAACTAAAGGCATTCTCCATAAATACTCATTTCTCCTTCTCATACTTCTTTGTGGAAGCACCTCAAGTTGTGTGACTTATGACATTAATCAAAACTATTTTACTGTATCAATGGCACACATTGAAAAAACAGACAGATATAGGAAGCATAATTTTGGGGTTTTATCTGCTGTTATACTCTGGCCATTTTCAGTTATTTCTCTTCCTAACATATAATTGAACTAGTCATCAATAAATAATAGAGCTATTTGTTTCAACATGAAATACAGATGTACACTACTATTCCAACATTTGCTCTTTTCAACTGGACATTTTTAATTAACATTTTTTTCTCTCAAGTCAGAAAAGATACTAAAAACCCAAGCAAAAGGTACAAAGTACGTAAGTGCAACCCTTGTCACTTGTCAAGATGGTTTTCAGTCAAAGATATCTTCCTCATGTCATAGAATTGTTTGGATTGGAAGGCACCTTTAAAAATCTTCTAGTTTCAATTATGTGAAAATGAGATGGACTAGATGTCCAAATTGATGACCACTACTTTTGTCAAAATTGAATACCTGGATATTTTTGGATTCAAAAGGAAAAAATTTAAAATTTTAAAAATTAGTAATATTTCCAAAATAAGAATTCTTTAAAAACTAGACGTCTTTTATCCAATTTTCCTTTCAATTTTGCTTGCTCATCTCTTTATCTACATATTTGTCCTTCTCTACTTCAGTTTTTGCCTTCTCAATTATTTTTTTCTTGCATATGTAAGTTCTGATCCTGTTATATAATGAGGTATGCTGACATAAATGATCAGATGAAGTGATCATCTTGTGCAGGTATGGTTAAATAGAAGCCAACCTGATTTAAAAAAAATCACCACACTTCATAGAGGTGGAATGCTGCAGATCATATACATGAGAGCCTCGCTGGACATCTACTGGCATGGTATAAAACATCAGCAGTGGAATTAAAATGGCAAGTCATATCTTCTGAACTACTGTCATGGGGTGACACATATTGGTTACTTCTAACAGCATTCTTTTTTTTCTACATGTCTGTAAGCACTGATGTTCTTCTCTGAAAGAAGGTTCAGAATCCCAGTTTAATATGACAAATCTGATTTCCTGGATGTTTCCAGTAGCTGTTTGCTTAAAAACCCAAAGAGCTTAACCTGTTCAGCATTCTTTTGAAAAGACTGGACTCCACTACACAACAAATGTAGTGTGTAGACTAGACTTCATGTATTGGGGATAGATACCATGTGTGACCTCCTCTTGATGAAAAGACATTAATGCTAACTAAACATAGGCTCAGTCACGGAAGGACAAAAAACCATGAAATGTTCATTATGTAAGCAACAGCATTATCTTTTCCAAATGAATGCAGAAGTCTATTCATGAAGTTAAAGAGAGTATGGAAAAATAATGAAGATTAAAAAGCTGCAAAACGTAGCAAATTTAAATGCTTCAAGCCTATCACTGAAATACTTGGTAAAACTTCTTCTGCCCTTTGAATGGCACTTTGCCTTCATCTTTGCTTTAATTTACATATTGGATTTTAATATCTTTGAATCTTAAGCAAGTCCTGAACCTACTACAGGGTTACAGTGAGTATTTCATCATTAATTATTTAATTGTTATCATACCATGGATAACCTTTTGTTCAAATAAAAGTGGCACCAAAAAAGCTTGCTGCACCTTCCAAATTTGGTGACTAAAGTGCAAACATGCCAATCGACAACTATTTGCCAGTGAACTTAAATCTCTTCCAGAGGTTGCTGTCATCTCAGAAGACAAAGTTTTTGAAAAAGCAAAGACTGCTTGGTAATAAAGCAGGACAAGGGGAAAAAGACTAGGTAGAAGTGGCTTAGAAACCCATGCTATTAAGTACAAAGCCCAAGGGCTCAAAGCTGATCTGTACAGTGGGGAAAGGTTAATTTCTTCTTTATATTTTGTATTCCATTTTTCCTGGTTTAGTTTCAGAAATCACCTCAGAAAATCTGAGCTCTAATTT
Organism: Sitta europaea; assembly: GCA_013400255.1. Taxonomy (NCBI): domain Eukaryota; kingdom Metazoa; phylum Chordata; class Aves; order Passeriformes; family Sittidae; genus Sitta; species Sitta europaea. Next base: position 2,344 of record VXBS01003686.1, on the reverse strand, counting down.
TTTAAAATACAACTGCTGCTCTCAAAGAGCAGGTGTCTTAGTTTCCATTTGGCCACTTACAAATACCTGGATACTTCTTAAAATTTCTAGTTAAAAACAATATCAAATAGCTGCTAAAAAACCCAAACAGCAGAAAAACCTTTCCATCTATCACTCGTGTCAATTATATAGCTATATACAATTTCTCTTGGACTCAAGTAACCCTTTCGCTTGTACCTTGTTTTTAAATAAGCTGGAATTACCTGCTCTTCAGCAAGGCTTTGTAAACTAAATGTAAAAGGCCATTAGTTTTAATCTGCTTTTGTAGTCTTCTTTTTTGTTCAAGATATTATGCATGTAAAAACTGTATTTTAGCAGAGGAAAGAAAAGCAGTTACAGAAATTTCAACAAAAAAAAGTTTAGGCATATTTTTCTCACCATTTTCTACTTAGCTTTGTTCCTCTTTCTTTGCCCATTCTTCTGCTCTTAGAGAGTTCAGCTGACACTTCTTTTTATAAGTTTATACCTTAAACCTTAGTGATGGGAATCCCAAAATATTTTTGCCAAGAGTTATGAAAAATCAGTCAAAAATAGGGCACTGAATCACATACTAGTTTGAATAACTAATTTCTTGTTCTGAATATATACTAAACCAATCATATAGCTCAGTTATCATCAGTATTGGACACACAATCTGAGAGTGAGAAAAGAATGAAGGAAACAAGCAGGGAGCTCAGGTGTACAACACAGCTTTAAAAACAGATATCTAAAATTAATACTGTGGTAAATAACTAAATTTTTACTGCAACAGTTTACCAATGCTAAATTCTTTGGATATACAGTATCATTTAACAGCATAATGTGTCAGAATTTAAAAGGATCTTTTCAGCACTTGTTTTAATGTTCTGTTTTCCAAACATTTGGAGGTGGACGACACAGGCGAGGAACAGGATAGTGCTAAAATCTTAGGCTTGTACTTTATTTTTTTAAAAGCATATTAGAATATGAAGGTTTTTACCAATAGGTAATATGATTTCTAAAGTTAAAAGAACACTGTTAAACTAAGAATTTGAAAATGTGTAGACAAAATAGGGGTACTAACAGTCTCTTTGTTAATGGCAACTCTAAACTAATAGAAGAAAAAAACCAGACAAGCTAAAAAGACATGTCACTTGGAGGATTTCTACACATTATTTACTGGATAGATATTTGACAAATTCATTTTACTCAGCTTGTGAAGAAGTACAAAAGATTCAAAACAAAATGTCAATGTCAGCTTTTTAGTGAAAAACCCATCAAGTTGCAGTCCAACAGCCATTCAACATGTTTCTGCCTGCTCTGGTGTGACACTCAGAAAAGTCACTTGAGCAACTATTTAGTAAAGGGCACCTTTACCTGTTCCCCTGCCCTTGCCCATTTTTGTATCACAGAAATCCTTATTAGCAGGTGTGGTATAACCCAACAAAGAGGCCTACCACTGAGAAAAGATGCCAGAATTACTTTGAGATGCTGAGGAAAACCTTCTGTAATCCTGTGCTTGGAATTAGGAATTTTCCTCACTCATACATTTTCACCAGAGAAGCAGTACAAAATTATACGAAAAATAAGGAAAGTTGCTCAAATGAAGAAATATCAGCTTTATTAAGTCCTGATAACCAGCAAACCCCTATCTCAAGTAGTATTAAAGCATTCTTCCCGTTGATTGTCCAGAGCCAATATTAAGCCTTTAAATTCCAGAATAATTACGGCTGCAGCCTGTTATTCCTTAATTCAAGGGCAGCTTTGTTTTGCCCCGGCCTGAACTGTGATTTAGAAATTGCTGAAAAGCAACAAGCAGCTGCACACTGAGTAATTCAGTATTTCTTGAAGAAAGTTCTCATGAAAGAACACGTCGAGCCCGCGGCTCGAAAAGGTACGCCCTGCTCCATGAAGGGACCCGGCTCTATGGAGAGAAAGAACGATAGAGGGAAGGAGAAAAAAAAATACAATGGAAAGAAACAATGAAGGAGGGAACGAGAAAAAAAAGCGATGGCGAGAAAGAAAGAAGGAGGGAATGAGAAAGAAAAACCAATGGAGAGAAAGAATAAAGGAGGGAACGAGAAAAAAAAAACAATGGAGAGAAAGAATGAAGAAGGGAACGAGAAAAAAAAGCGATGGACAGAAAAAATGAAGAAGGGAATGAGAAAGAAAAACTGATGGAGAGAAAGAATGAAGAAGGGAAGGAGAAAGAAAAATCAATGGAGAGAAAGAATGAAGGAGGGAACGAGGAAAAAAATGATGGAGAGAAAGAAGGAAGGAGGGAACGAGAAAAAAAGGNGGAAGGAGGGAACGAGAAAAAAAGGGATGGAGAGAAAGAATGAAGGAC
>VXBS01003685.1:16022-61623 GCA_013400255.1 Sitta europaea | reverse complement strand
AAAAAATTAGAAAAGGAAATATAGTTAAGGAAATCTTTCCCCTTCCTTTCTCTGTTTCACTAGTGTTTGTTTGTTTGTTGGGTGCTTTCTTTTGTTTGTTTGGTTTGGTTTTTCCTAATAGGTCTTTCACATAGAAAACTCAATTCAGATCTAAGCAAAACTGACTCTATGGAGAACACCAGTGAACAGCTCAGCTTTAACAGGTGACCCTTTTATTTTTTCTTTCCAGAGGAAGGATCAGCCATATCTAAGAACACAATTAGTTCATTAGACTGATCTTCAAGGTCTCCAATACCAGAAAAATTACCAGTTATTATTGTATTCTTGTATTCTTGTACAAAGGTACAAAGCTGATGCCAGGCTCTGGGCAGTCAACCTAATTTTGGAATAGGTCCTATCTGGTCCCACATCTCTTCTCTGATCCTTCTTTAGTCTGCACGAGCAGAACAAGCATGATGGCCCAAAAAAAAACCCCCTGATGCTCCTAATTTTTTTACCTCTTTAGTCCTACCGTACAAGTTTGTAAAATTGCAGTTGGAAAAATTCCGGCTTGTGGCCATGGTTAATGGTTTGCATGAAATATTGAATGCAGTGTTAAAGGAGAAGATACTGCATGAACATTCTCACACCATTCCAGGGCTCACAGCTTCTTCCTCCTCCAGGCTCAGCCCCAGGTTTCCCACAGAAATCTCAGGCATCAGATTTCCAAAATAAATATTTTAATTGAGTGGTACTGCAGCAAATCTCTGACTAATCTGTGCTGAACAACCAATATCTCTCAAAAACTGAACACCTCCCAACTCTGAATTTCTCCTTTCCTTTAATTTGCTGTAAGTTGTATTTGCCTGTGTCAGTTTCACATCTTTGTATTCTTTGTGCCTATTGGAAGCCAAGCACAGCAACTGTTTTTCTCTTCAGCTTGGATACCCACACTCTGCTGTCTTGGGCATCACAAGATGCTTTGAGCCCGTTATGAAATGAACAGTCAAAATAACTGGATTTAAACCATCAGCACCCAAAATTTCAGTGTCAGAAATCACTCTTACCCAGAAGGATTCTCACTGAATAACCCTCAAACTTCCAGTCAATTATCAGTTGAAAGCACCAGCTGTGGCCTTGTTCATGGGTACTAAGGGCAGTCTGCAGGTCGTGAATATAAAAATTAAAAATTGGAAGTATCTCATGCTTTAATTGCTGCTTCTGTTTTTATATCCACGTTATGCAAGACACATCTAACACATGGCATTTGCAATTCACAGGCAAACTGGGTTCAGTTTAAAACAAACACATTTGTTTAGAACTGACCTGCTTTTAACACAGTTTCACAATAGATTGTGTTTCTTTTCCTGATAGTTAATGGGTTTATTGAAAATGGATTTCCATAGCTTAAAAAAATCCAAAAACAAACAAAAACCCAAATCCAACCAAAATTAAAGCCAAAACCGAAGAAACAAACCCAAGAGATTATTTTCTTATCTGAGCTTTTGCAGAAGATATGATGATGAAAATCACATCTTTCACAAACAGATTTGAAAAAAATCCAAACCACAATTACAGGATTTTTTTGTCTCTTCAGTAAGCTATTTGCAGTTATACAGAACAAAATGTCATATATTATAGGAGTAATCACAGCTAAACAGAGATCTCTTTGTAAAATCAAATGTCCCAATGTGCTGATATTTATGCTGATAGGGGTATTATTAAAAATGATAGTCATTATTATAATGCAGATAGTGGTGTACAAGGTCCCTGGTTCAGGCTTAAGAACATATGTCTTCCAAGAAAAAATAGCAAATCTGTTGCTTTAACATGTCCTTTTTTTTTCCTTTTTCTCCAATGACAAAAAATTTGCATTTTATTAAAAAACCCAACAATGTATGAGATTTTTTAGAAGCATTAATTTCTGCCTATTCTGAATACTCAGAGCAGTTAATACATCCCAGGGAAGGATCAATTAGAGCAGAAATAAGTGATTTCTGATTGTTTGCCTTGTCCTAGTCACAATTTTAGGTGCAAAGATTTGCACCAAAGCACTCAGTGAATAGGGAAAACCCTATTTTAGGTGCATTAACTATACAGGGCAAAGGGACATGAACTTACTGCTTCTGCACAAGGAAGCAAGAACTTCAGGAAGAATACTTCAGAATGAAACACTGACAGAAATACAGGACAACCTGTGAATTTCAGAGACCAAAATGTTCTGGAAGAGTTTAGAATATTTTAGCAAACACTCAAAGTTGAAAAGGACTTTAGTTTTCAAGGAAAATTTTTACTGCCAAAATAGCAGAATGACTGACATCAAAACTGTTCCTGATATCTGGACACTGTATTTAAATTAGCATTAGAAATTGCCTAAAATTTGACATTTAGCTTATTTCTGTTTTCAAATTTGAGCTTTTTTCCTTTGTAGGTGACATTTATATCGCACTAATAGTAGAAAAAAATGAAAAAAATACTTGAATCATACATAAAAGTGAGGTGTGGGTAAAAGACAATTTAAAAATAAAAAGTCAATCAATGTCTTTACAAATGAGACAGAATAAATTTAAGCAGCAATTATCCAGTTATATGGGAAATTCAAAGTTCTTAATGAAATAGAAAAAAATAGTTTATTCCTTAATTTTAAGAATAAGAAATATTTTGCCTAGGTGTAGTCATTGTTTTTATTGTTGGTACAACAAAGATTCCCTTTCCCAGTGCCTCTACAACACCATCATTGGTCCACAGATATTATCCAATCCTGCAGTCATGGTCATCAGTGCAAGAGCTTAAATTGGCATTGGAATGGGAGCAGCCAGAAAGTCAGAAATAAACCCAAATGAAACGAGAGCACTCTTGAGCATTTGTCTTCGTACTATCATTTTTCACAGGTATTTCAAATTAGTTGAAGTTATTTTTTTGGCCACATGTCTTTCCTTTCTGTCTACCATCGCGTAGTGTTCTTCCCTCACAAATGTATCTCTCCTTTACTTTGGCTAAGAAAAGCATTTTTGAATGTCAAAAAGAAATTATTTTTTCCCTCAGAGCTGCAAAGGACCTGGCCACCATCAGTGTCTGAAGTCCCCACAGCCCTGTGAACTATGATAGGTAACATTAACATTAACAATCTTACACAGAAGAGCAAATACTAGTTTGAGGATTTTCTTCCGCAACAAGGTGGTTAATGTATACTTCAAAAGAATTTAAAAATTTTAAAAGAGAGTTTGGTCAATGTTGGTCTTTGTCTCTGCAGAGAGCAGAGAATGTGGTTGTATGACTTAGTAAAACACTAACTCTGTTTTTATCAAAGTCTTTCCAATCTTTCTTATTATGCTTTTTTTATTAGTTTTATTGTTTCAATAGAAAAATTGATGGGGGTAATAAAAATAACTTCCCTGTGATGTTTCATATTTGTTCTACTTCTTTAAAATTCAGTTGATGAGGCACTACTGAAACTTGCCCAGTCACTTGGCTTGGACCTCAGATGCATAAAATTTATTTTTAAGTTTTGTGTCTACCACTGAGGATTTTTTTTCACAGCAAGGCATACATTAATCTTAATGAACAAGATGCATTTCAAATTAGTCTCATCATTTTTTTAGAGTGCAGGAGAAACAGAGCAGGGAGGACTTATTTCAGTTTGATGTAATGTTTTGAGTCAACACAAAACATTTTTTGTTGTTTTGAAAAAAAAAAAACCCAAAACAAAAAAACCATATTCAGCTGTGAGTCAAGGCAAGCCAAAACCTATTAACTATTCTATTCTGTTACACTGAAAAAAATTCATTAATCACTCAGAGGTATGTTGTCTATACCAGAGCATGAGTGGCCATTTGCTTTTGTGTTTTTTTGGGTACAGTTGGAGAGTGCATTGGTCATCCATGTAATTTTCTCTCTGCTTTGTTTTTTTGTTCATTTGTTTATTTTTGTTTATGTAAGCACACTGTTATTATACCTACCCAAAACAGGGGTGTCAGGATCACAGGACACTGTTAAATGAGCTTTTCTACATCCTGCCCTTCATTCCACATTCAACTTCAATTAACAAAGGAAATGTTGTTCAGAGCATTTGCAGTTGTAGTCATAGTTCAAGGCTCCTGTTTTTTTGTGCTTGACACTCAAATGTTTAACCCAAATTCTCAACCACTCCTGAGTATTTCTAAAGTTTTACAGTGTTGCAGAAATCACACTTAAAAAACCTCAATTTTTTTTTCCAAAATTCATTTTCTGGCCTCAGAGCAGCACTGGTCATTTCCACTGTTGTAAAGTGATTTTAACTCCATAGTTCTAGGATTTTAAGCCTGTTTTGTCACAGGTACAACAGATGATACGGAATGTGCAGTAGTGGAAAATCACATCTGATGAATTCTGCATCATCTCCACAAAAGATGAAGGCAGAAAATTAAGTAATGAATCCTAATTTTCGGGCTAGCCAACCTGAAAGAGCTGTCACATTCTGATTTCTGGTACGACAGTGTGAAGTAAAAGAGATCACACAGCCTTAAAAACAGTATCATGGCATTTGTAGGAGATCAAATTCACAGTTCTTTATGGTGAAGTTAGCATCCAGGGGAAAATTGAGACTTAATTTGCCATCTCCCCACAGCTTCATAGAATTAAACTGGATGTCCTACCTCAATTAGAAATGGAAAACAATGTTTTTAGTGAATAACCATGCAATTTGTTAAATTACTCTGACATTGCTGACAATTACACTCATTTACATTGCCCTCATTTTCTTGAAATTTTTTTGTTGCCTTTTCTGATCTGATTTCATGTTCTGGAATCTGATGCAAGAATAAGCATCCCAAAAATCAGAAATCAAACAAAACCTGAGGAAGAAGTAACCTTTTCCATCTGTAAGTCTCATCCAAGAGCTGCTATGATATCACCCCAGTGAGGACAGCATGGTGTGGTAAGCTGAGAGAAAAGTTCTAAAGACTTTATAATTGTCATAGCTTGTTTTTTTTGGTTTTTTTTGTTTTTTTGACTAATCTAGAGATTAAACATTGTAGTTGATTAAAAAGTTAAATGCAAAGAATTAAGAGTTTGATGGATGTAATAGTCTCTGCAACTACTGAGTGAAGAAAAACTAAAAGAAAACTTCAAAAAGGCCAGAAATTCAGATTAAGTAAAAACATCTGAGGCAGCACACATTCACCATTGCTTTGGATGATTACACAATTAGCTTCTTATGGATTTGGGGCTGTTTTTTATTTGTGTTCTTGTTTGGTTTTTTTTGTTTGCCTGTTTTTGTTTTGTTTGCTTTTGGGTTTTGTTTATTTGGGGTTTTTATTATTGCTTTGGGGGTTTTATCATTGGTTTAGTATTTGTGGTTTGTTTGTTGGTTCCTTGCCTTGGGTTTTTTGTTATCAACTTTTGACTTTGCAGAAAACATCTCCACATGCTTGTGTGCTTCCCACTCCACTCCATGATTTTTCTGGACAGCTATTTCCTTGTACTTTTCCTGATCCTTGTGCTTGCATTTATCATTCCCTCCTATTTCCCAAGCTTTAGTTTCCTGCAGGATGGTTATGTTGTTGTCTGATGAAACATTTCTGGAGCTGATGGTGACCCCATCATAGAAGAGAAAACTCTGTGGGCCCCTTAGGATACAGGGACAGCTTTTCAGTGGGATGGATGTGTTTTGCCATTTTGTGGATCGCACTAAATTCTTCAAAGGTATTTTGCCCAACTAAAAATATTCCATGGCATCCACAAACCAGACAGACACAGTGATGTGAGGTTGTCCCACCATCACCAGTGTCTAGGCCCCAGGCCCAGGAAGAGATTTTATCATCATACTCTACCAATTCAGAAGGGCACATTTGATGCTGTTTTAAAGCTGTGTCTTCCAGAGCAATTGTTTTTGAGCAAAACCCAAAAGAAAGCTCAGGGAAAAAAAAAAGAAAACAACAAAAAAAGAAGGAGGAATAATAATAATAATAATAATAATAATAATAATAATAATAATGATGATAATAAGTGGTTTTCAGTCAGACTCTCCAGAGTTCTCAGGGAGTAGAAAAGCAAACAGGACTATTTTCAGAATGTTCCTTCTTGAGCTGGGCCCAAACAAATGCACCAGAGCAAAAACACACTCAAAACAAATCCAAAAGCAAACCTGTTCCCTATTCCCTGAAAGCCAGGACACTGACTGGGGCTACAAGGGAGTCAGAAAAAAGCAGGAGGAGGTATGCTGGGGTGGAGGTCACCCATGCTATGAAGTAGAGACCAGGAGGAGAAGAACTTTGACCCTAGACACTGGATTAATGTGCAAAATTGTAAGAAAGCAAACCAACTGACTCCCTTGCAAATTCTGTGGCTGACTCAAAAATATTTTTCTTTGTGTAGGGAAAGCTAATCAGGCATGTTCTCTGTCTGGGTATTTCAGTATTTCACACAATGGACTTCCAGTCAGCTTGTTCAGCCCTCACTCATTTCTGGAGAGGCTTCTAGGTCATGTTGGAAATTGATGTGAAATGGCAGTGGAAGTTTCAGAGAGGCTGAAGAGCTGTTTTTGACTTGCTCTAGCTAAGGATATTGCATGGCCCAACACGAAGGAAGAAGGTGTGGGATATGATGCTCACAGTTTAGTCTCCACAGTCATGGCAGTTGCAATAAATCTTTAAGTAGCTTCCCTTCCACCACTTAATCTGCTTTCATTTTTTTTAATGAAATATCAGTAAGTGATAATTAATTTTTAAGAGGTGTTTTTCAATCCTCAGGATCATGGCATGCAAGCAAATGCAGAAAATGGACTGCAACAGCCCTCCTGAATACGACACAGTTTGTTATGGAAAAACTATTAACAAGAAGTAATGAAATCCAATTTCTTTAATCTGTGCTGTGATGAAAGCTCCCCTGATGTGTAATTGTCTTTCTGGAAGCACTCAGGGCTGTCACTAATCCTTTGCATTCTTTAGAGAACGCTCATTGATTTAACTACCATCAAACGTAATTATGCTGTCCACAGGTATGTTTGTCATGCACTTACACTGACGTACCTTTGAGGACATTGAGTAATTTCTCCTGAACATAGAAGGATAAGAAGGGATCATTTAAAGCTGTGTTTCTGCACTCTCCTACATACCTTTGACCTCACTTTCTGCTGCACAGGTTTTGTACTCACATGGAGGCAGTTCAAAACAAACCACACTTCAGACACCTTGTAGGCCTCACATCTAAATTTAAAAATAAAGACAATAAATTTTAGAATTGCACTAAAGGGCTGAGGATTTGAAACTTTAATCTTAATTGTCCTTAATTAGACCAAAACTGGTTGTTGGTAAAGTGTATCTGCCATCTAGTTTGCTCATGGGTCTAAGAATAGAATGAATTAAAGTATCCATAGAATGGTTTGGTTTGGAAGCAACATTAAAGATCCTCCTTTGCCATGGGCAGAGAAACCTTCCACTAGACCAGGCTGATCAGGGCCCCATCCAAACTGGCCTGGAACACTTCTAGAGATGAAGCATCCCCAGTCTCTCCAGGCAATCTGTTCCAGTGCCTCACAGCTCTCACAGTAACGAAACGCTTCCTAACACCTAATCTAAACCTTCCCTCTTTTGGTTTAAAACCATTTTTCCCCCTCCTGAAGCTATCTGCCTGGTAAAATGTCACTCTCCCTCCTCTTTATAAGCCCCTTCAGTTACCAGAAAGCTGCAATGAGGTCTCTCTGAAGGCTCTTCTCCAGATTGAACCCCAACTGTCTCAGCCCATTTTCATGGAAGAGGGGCTCCAGCTTTTTGGCTCATGCTTTCCTTTATATCCACCAAAAGACCCCACCAAGTCCTCCACAGGGCTGCACATTGCTCCTCAATGAATTCCTCTCCCTGTCTCATGTCTGGGATTGCCCTGACCCAGGTTCAGCACTTTGCACTTGGACTTGAACTTACTGATGCTCTCATTCACAGCTTCTATCTTGCAACCTAATAACGAATAAATCTTGAGAGCTACCTTAATGTAAGAGTGAGAAAAAGAAATCTTTTTTCTCTCTAAATTAAGTGCCAAAAATGCCTGGGTTCCAAAAAGGCTGAAATTTCTATTTGGAAAGAAGGTTAAGAAAGATTTGCCCTTACAGACTGCAAAACCCTTCTTCAGCAGCTAGCCCATAACAACCTCCCCACAGGCGGTCCCTCACTGTCAGCATCTCAGGAACAGATAGAATTAAATTCCAGACTCCTGACAAGAGGAGAGTCCGGTCCCACTCAATCCATGGTTTTTCCATGTGCAAGGAAATGAGAACCTATTGCTACTATTGTTTACATGACCACATGAATAATGCTACTAGATTTCTTTGGGCCTATTTTGCACCTGCAAACGACAGGTCTGCCTCTTTGAGCATTGCAAGCAAATAATATCTCCAGTCAGACATTATGCACAGTGGATAATTGCAATGTTGAATCCAAGGCCAGAGATTCAAGATGCCCTGCAGTGATCATCCAAGGGGAGCTGTGTGTCCTTTCTCTTTCGCCTTGCTGGCTGCAAAGGATTTTTTCTGTGCTTTTTAGGATGAATCAACCATGGTGTTCAACTACTGACACATCCAGCTGGGAAACCCTGGACCAGTAGTCATGTGAAGACATCTTTTCAGGTCTTCTGCCTTGGACTAAATCCTTAGGCTCCTTAGGGCACAATATTTTTAGAAATCCAACCACACTGTTCTACATATCACACCGAGCTCCACCTAAATGTCGCAGCTCTGGAGCCTGTTTTTGTATTTTTTTCTAAAAACAGAGCAGGTGCTGTCAGGAAGGGTTCCCCAGTTTGAAACTGAAATTCATTTAAACCTGAGTATTCAAGTCTCTCCCAAAAGCTCGTTGGGAGGTCAGGATGGTGTGCATTTTCAAGGCAACTGAAGCACGTTTACTATTTTATGGCATGATGTACCTGTTGTGCAGGTAAATAAATGATTTTAATAACTGGCCCAACTTCTTCCCTGTACATAAAAGGAAGGAGTATTTTTTTTTTTAAATTAAGTCCATCATCATGTAAAGACAGCTATGACCCTATTTCCATGTGGCCATAACAGTCTGCCTTTTAGCATACAAATGTATGCTAAATATATAGCTTAGCATATAGAATACAAACAGTATCCTATGCTGTTTGCTCTGACATAAATATGTCCTTGCCATACAGAAATGTCATTCAATCTCACAGTAGGGTTAATAGAAAGTAAAATTATCTGTTAACCCAGAAATGGTGAACTGCCATTCTGTACTAACCCATCTTTATCAGCATAGTAGGAACTAATGAAAAAATTGCACAAGTTTTTCTGATATTTTACTCCTTCCAACAACAGCTTTTTGCTTTGCAATTATTGACCTGCCCAGCTGTCACCAACACAAATTATTTAAGTTTTTTTAAATGGCATTTGGATTTCACATCCATCCCTCCCCCCATCTAGCTTTTCAAAAATGTTTCTAAATATAGCAATATTTTGCCAAAATGGGAATCATATGATTTTCTCTGCAATGCAACCAGTAAAAATTGCAGGGGTGGTGTAGTGGTCAGTGAAACAGCAAACAAGAAGAAGAAGAAATAGATGCACATGAAAACAGAAACTGCAGAAAGGAGAAGTGATAAGGACTGTGCTGGTGTACTTGTTTGCCCTTTGCCAAGCAGAACCAGGAAGATGAAAGCACAATTCAAGCATGCAGTCTGGGAAGGCCCTCTGAAATTCCTGGCCATGCAGTTTTCTGGTGCCTTCATAATTATGTTGTGGGACAGAGACTGCTGGGACATCACAAGAAGTCACATCATCTTTGAGCAACCCATAATTTGCAACATTATAATGGCTATGCAGCTGTATGATGAAAAAGCTTTGTGGACCCACTGGTAAGAACTGATTCATTGCTGAAGTCAGACATTTTTATTAAAGTTTAGATCAGGAAAGCAATGTATGGGTAACTGCTCCACTCAACAGGAGCCAGAGGTGAAACTGCTGCTGCAGAGAAATTTGATTTCTGAGTTAGTGTCCAAAGCCTTTCATTCAGCAAATTAACAACCAAATTATTCGCTCTTTACTGTTAAGCTAGGGTTTCTGTTAGAAGAAATTAACTGTCCCCAAAGAACTGAAAAATTAAAGTAGGGAGCAAGTTGTCAGATGGGCTTCAAGCTGTAAACTAACCTAACTACCAGGAAGGTGCTTATGTGCACTTAAGCTTTACATAAAAGGAAAGAAAGCTGATTCTAAGTGTCTCTGTATTCAGAGATGCAGTTTAACTGCATACTCTGGCCTTTCTGCAGCTCCTGTGAGGCACCCTACTAATACTTCCAACTCTGAAGACTTCAGCCAAAATTTTATAGCATTGGGATTTTCACAAAGGTGTACACAAAAATTAGATTCACCCAGAAAAAAATCCCAAACAAACGTATAACCCCACATGATGTTTAAAATCGTTCAGGGGCCCACAGCATGCAAAAAGAAACATTTCTGTTAGATCTGATCTGTATCTCGTTCAGCTCCCACTTTGCCTGAGGGTGCAGTGAGAATTATGAACCTTGATGTTTCATTAAAAGATGAGCAGCAGCATCAACTGGCTGCACTGGAGAGCAAATGAATGGTGAGATATTCCATAATGCTGAGATAAGAACACAACACTCCTGCATACCACAAGAGGGTACACAGCCTCCTCCACCAGGACAGAGGGAATTTTTGCAATGGAAACCCAGTGCCTGATCAATACCTGACACTAATAATGCCTTAGGATTTTAGCTTTTACATTTTTCATAAATTTGTAATCATGCAATTCTTTAGTGCATAACCCTAAGCTCCATATAGAGCATTGGATACTGCTTTCCCACTTTGGTCAGACACAGCAATTCCTCTCCAGGCCTGGGAATCAAGGACACCTCACTGCCTCAGGTCCCCAGAAATGCAAACTAAAGTGAGTTGGGAAGAGCAACTTGGGGAAAATTACTTCATTACCTGAAGCTGTAATTGGAAGATTAACCCCCAATATGCAAATAGACCAAACTTATAAAAGTGGGAAAACCCATTTTGGGTGTTGACCCTGGGGGCAGCAGGGGGGGTGCTTTGTGTTCCCCATATATACTTGAAGGTCCTTCAAAAATTATAACTGCTTTTTATTCCCTTAATTGTGTCTGGCCTCTGTTTTTAGGTATCCCCAACAAGGCATCACTAACACCCCTCCTGGGCACACTGGAGGGCACACAGGATCACAGCTGCCTGCATTCTCAGTTTCTGCCAAGCTGGTGAGCACAGGGAGAAGAGGAGCTGCCCCAGCAGAAGAGCAGACCCCAAAGGATGTGGAGCTGTGGCTGGATGAGCTGCATGTTGAGAAGCTAGAGCTGTCCTGCGGCTGGCACCAGAGAGAGCAGCCCTGTAGATATTCTGATTTTCACTGAGGGGTGGCTCCGAGCCAGGTGCTGGGTTTGAAAAGCCCTGAGCCCAACAAGTTGAGTGTCTAGCCCATAATGCTAAAGAGGAAAGAAAAGCAAAGGTGCTTATCCAAGTTTAATTCAGAATACTGGGCCATAAAATGAGCTCTGCATAGCACTTAGCTAAAACAGAATACCTGAGGGATTATAAATCTTTTCCCTTGAATTGCATTATGTTGGCATGGACAGCAAATGCTGTTGTGGAAGAGTTATTTCATTGCATGACAACTGAAATGAATGTTGTGGAAGCATTTACACATGTTTCTTTAGATATTACCATTCTCTTTGCTTTGATAAGATGCAGGCAAAATATCTTTCATAACTTTAAAAATCCCTTTTCACTCGTATTTTATATAAGCTCTGTAAAACTGAGAATACAATATGTTTCCTCACTGCAATCAATCTCTCTTACACATGGCTATGGATAGAAATACACAGAAACACCTGGTTTGCTATTCTGGGATCTCATGTTTAGGCTGATATCTTGCCATCATTTTCTACCAGATTAATGTATTTTTTTAAACATGTACACACACATGTACATGTATGTTAGTATAAATACAATTAAATATATAAAATTGGCTGAAATTCCAATATAGGTTTGGAATTAAATTAAAATACATAGGATATTTTTATTTTGTTTACTTATATCAGGGTTTGCTACAAGAAACAATAAGCATCACAAAATATTTTTAGGGTTAAAACATTATTAGAATTAGTTCATACATTTGTTTTGGACTTTTAGGAACACATTTCATAACTTATTTATCAATAAAACTGTGAATTTTGTAAATTTTATTGATACATGGCAAAATGGGGCTCAGGAATGAGTTGAGACCCTCTTTTCTTCTGGCTGGGTTGATTTGAAATTTATCTCAAACACTTTAACCATGCTATAAATAGAACTAGTCAAACTTCTTAATAGTTCTTCTGAAGTTTCTCTGATGGGAGACAGCTTTTCTTTTTTTTAGAAAATATTTTCATAAATATATTTACATTTTTAAAATTGAAGATAAGGAGTGATTTGTTTAGCAAAAAGTATGTTGGAAGGAAAAAAATGAAAACATACTTGCTTTCATCTCCATTCTTCATGCTGAAGAGATGATCCTCTCCCACCTAATTCTAATCACAGTGTGAAGCACAGTTAGAGCCTCCAGGCTTCAGTTCATTCCTAAAACCCATGAAAATTAGGTACACCAACAGGACCTTTCTACCTCATCTTCCTCTTTTGTCAGGCCACACAATTAGAAACAAAAAAGTACTATTTTTTCTGTTTTAACCTAAAAGTCAGCTGATATTTTGGACACATGATTATATTTTGAGGAAAATTTTCTTCTGAGGGAAAAGCAATCTTTGTGTGGTACAGCCAAATCCAGTTCTTCAGCATTGCTGGTGTATGATTTCCCACGGAGCTGGTAGCAAACCCTTTCTCTGCTTCTCAGATATACAGTAAACATTTTTCAGTAACACAGTTTTCAACTTTTGGACTCCCAAGAAAACACAAAAAATATCAGTCAGTGCTACCGAACCAATTTTTCTTTTTTATTTTCTTTGTAAGAAAAGATGATATGGCCAATATTCTTCAGTAATACAACATTTCACAGTTTAGAAATTTGTCTTCCCTCTAACAATGAGCTCAAGACAACAAATTCATATAGGCACTGGGATTTTGTAATTCAGAAAATTAGAGTAAAATTAAAAAAACCACCCAAAACAAACCAAAAGAAAACAAAAAATAGCTTCCGAGTTATTCTGAACATAAAAAGCCATATGTAAATTTAAAGATGAAAGAATAAGACTTATACTAATTCAGCTTTGAAAGCCAGACTTTTCAGGCAAAGAAAACAAAAAAACCACCTCATTATAAAATTCTTCTGCAATTAGGTATAGGTAAGTATATACATGGTAATTTTGAGACTGCCAAAACTCCAGAATACTCAGCAGGTCATGGATCATAATTTTTCTCTTGCTTCTATCAATATTCTGCTGGAGAAACAGATTTTAAAGACATTATAACTCATCAGGTTATGCTTGTTTGAGAGAAGAAAAAAAGTCCTCACCTATGTTTGTCTTTTATTTGGAGGTACAGGTCCTCCCTGAGAACTAGCAAACTGAATGTCCTAAAATCATGCCTGCAAAGCCCATACGTGTCAGATCTCAAGAAAAATGCAGTGAGAGATTTTCGTTAACTTTTGAGGCTTGGCAGCACTTGGAAGTGAAATACTAAGCCCAGATTCTGAACTAACTTGATATCTTGACTGAACACAGTGTGGAGGGCAAATACATGCTCAAAACCCATAATTTATATGGTAATTTAGCCTTTTGTTTTCTTCTGTGGGAAGGACACTCAAGTCAGCCTCCATTTTAATAAATACACTATATAATATAAATACACTATATAATACAATAATTTTGAAGTTTTTCAAACATGGGGTGAGTATGGTGCCTGATCTGCTAGATACTCATTCCAGGAGTTTTCCATCCTTCCCCAGTCCTTCCTGAGGTCAGCTGGTCATGTGGTATTTCTGTTTCCATACCTTAGCAAGAATTTCACAAAAATGAGATCAAAAACATTCCTAGGGGAAGAGGTACCTGTAAAAAAGTGTGGAAATGTGGCCTGAACACAGTGGAATCTGTGGAGCTTGATGGAATGTACAGTTAAGTCAAGAAGAGAAAAATGGAAGGATGGAGCAACCCAGGTACAAATCCGATGAGGCACTCTGATATAAAACTTCCAAGAACCAATTTGTTTGTATGTCAAGATGATTCATCCCTAGACTGAAGTATTATTAAAATTGTATTTTGTTTTTTAAAATTATATTGAGGACCAAGCTCTTTTTCTAACATTTGGGTTAGTTGGTTTTTTCAAAAAATCATTTCCCCTGCCCAATGAGCATTAAAAAATAGTGCTCCATGAAGAGTTTCCTTTCTAGTTCAGTGTCCAAAGTAAAAACGAGCAGAAAATCAAAGATCAGCTTAATCCAATTTTTTTAAAAAACAGCAAATCAAACAATGGAAAAAAACCCACCCCCCCAAAAAAACCCCCAAAAACTTCCCTTGAAATGAATACTTGCCAAAAATCATTCTTTACCTAATAAAACTTTTGTTAAATTCCAAGAACTAAAAAATAGCTTTCGGCAAATCTAGCCTTACCTTCTTAGAAGTAAAAAAACCCACTTCATTTCCTATAATGAAATCTTCCTGTAAACCTGATGAGTTTTATCATGGAATTATCAAAGGAAACATTTGGACCTTTCTGATGAACCTTCCTCCCACATCAACCCTCCTCTCGTAAACCCTTCCCTCAGTTTCATCCAATATCATAAATGTTATTACTGGGAAATTTTAGTTTTGGAGAATAAGTAAGAAGGTATGGTAAGGAAATACAGAAAAAGCAATTACTAACAAAAATATCTACATAGTTTATAATATTTTATGAATCTACCTGGTGTTATTTTGCACTGCCTATGAATGCTAGCTACTTAAGAGAAAATGAACATTAAGACAATTCTCCAAAGTCTCTTGAAGTCAACCTAAAGACTCCAAATTACTTCACTAAGCCCTGGATCAGGCTCTCTGGCATCTGGAGTTGGAAAGATTCATTGCTCTTTTGCCAGTTCTGACAAAAGTTATTTGAATCAAATGTTCAAATGTTGTACATCCAATTGGGCAGAAAAAAAAAGAAAAAAAAAAGAAAAAAGAAAAAGGATAGGTTTTCATTTAAATTGTATTGCTTAGGTTGTCTCTGCAGATTTATATCATTCTTCATTTTGCCAAGATGGCATTTATATCTGTTCAAATAGTGAGTGCATCCATTCACTATTTGAGAGTTCTGAAAGAATTAGAAACACATTGGGTTTTTTTAAAAATATTTAGAAATTTGCAAATCCAATGACATCACCAGCTACCCCAACTCTCTGTAGTTTTCTCTTTTTATTTACTGTAACACTGTCATGATGACAAACATGAGTCTGCCACAATCTCTTCTAAAGCTCAGAACAAGATTTTGGACAGAACCCCAGAAGAGAAAACCGTTCAATGTTACCTGATCTCCAGGACATCATTGTCAGTTTTCACACTGAAGAATAAAAGTGACTACTTTTGTTTGTATTAAACACACTGAGCCCTGTGAGAAACAGATACCAGGCATCTGGTTTCATTTCGAGGACAACAAACAGTTTTTGCAGTGCAAAAGATCTCAGTGCCCTTTCGGGGTGGTGCTAAAACTTGGACTTCACCCATGTCCACAGGCATGGGGAACTGCCCCACTTGTGATCACTCCAAGGATGTACGTGCTGCCCGTCAGTCAGGAGCACTTTGAGAAGTGTCTCTGCGCCAATTCAACACTCTTTTATTCCCAGCATCTCACAGGGCTGCTCTGAACAGCCAGGTGGGAGATGTGGAAGTTTTAAGCAAAGATTCAGAAATTTAAAAAGAAACCAAGCAAACCTCTGAAAGAAGCACAAGGTTTTACTGGCTGGGATTGACTGGGACACCTGTACAGCTTTGATCAGGAGTGTTTATAGTTTATAAATGTTTCATGTTTGAATTTGGTCCTGACAGGACTGAAACCCTGCATGGCCAGAGATCTTGAACTTTAGCATTAGTCATGAAAGAGAGTAGTGTGTTGTAAAGTATCATCGAGTTCATTTAATTTAGATTTTTGGGCGGGGTAGGAGGGTCATGATCTTTCTGAAAATTTGAGATAAATTTATCCTGTTTTTTTAAGCTTAAATCTTCTCACCTTCAATCCTCCTGATTTAGCAGCTGTTTTTGAAAACAGACCCAGGCTACATCCACAAGCACTTAATGCTGCTGGTGAAGGGCATTAGACAGTAGAGGGGACTTCTTTCTGCTGTTGCACACACCTCAGATAAAGAAAAGGAGAGAAAGTTTTCAAAATATTTAGTAGCAGAAGCTTCATTTACTTCACTGCATTCTTTTAGAAAAGGGATTTAAACTGCTCCATAAGCTATCCAAAGTTTTGGGGATGTCTGGGTGCTGCCGTGAGGTAGAGGGAGAAGGCTGCAGAGCTGTTTTCTTACTGTCCTGTGCCCTCTGCCCATGGCTTTGCTGAGTGTCAGCCCAGAGAAAAGTTGCTCCCAAAGGCTGGGTGAGCACTGCTCCAAGCTCACTGAGGTACCCTGATGTGATGGGAAGTCTCTCACAGTGGACAACACGGGCAGAGCTGCCAGCTGGCCCACAGCACAAACAGAGAGCTGCTGAGACGTTTGCCCCAGTTTTGTGTACTTTGTGTACTCCCAAAACACAACCCCTCAGGGCTGCAGATGCTCCTTTCCTCTCCCAAGGCCTCTATTCAGGCGATGTTTGCTTGTCCCTCACACCTTGAAGGATTAAATGTGCTCCAAGACACTTTAGCCCCGACCTGCCTTCTGCAGAGCACCCTCAGCTGCGCTGTTTATGGAGCCAGTGCAACTCAGCTTCCCCACCATCACCCCCCTCCCACCTCCTGGCGGGCTGGTGGGATGCCAAGAGCACCTGAGCTGGAAATAGGAGCTGGGACCGATGGAATGGCCTGAGAGAGACGCGTGGGCTTGGATTCCTACCAGAAGGTGGGGCAGTGCCAGCACCCGAAAGCAGAAATCGCCACTAAGTTATGTCTATACGACAGCCAGAGAGAAAGTGGGAAAGAAGTCGCCTCCCTGGCTTGCAGTTTTCCCTGGCTGCATCAGGAGGAAAAGGGCTGAGACCCACAGTTTGAACTGAGGGGATCTGTAGCCCTCTCATTGTGTTGTGAGAGCTGGCTTTGCATCTTTGGTGGAAAAATGGCAGTTTTCCCTCACCACTGCCTGCAGCTCAGGAGCTTCCCAGGAGGGAACCCCTACAACCATGTCAGCACCTGCTGGGACAGGAAAATGCTCTTAATCACAGGCTCAAGGGCGGACACTGTCAGCCAAATAAACAGAAGGAGGGAGCGTGTCAGAAAACCAGCATGCACTGGGGAAAAATCCAGACTTGGATAGAATTAGGGGCAGGTTTAGCAGCAGGCGTGGTCACTGTATGCTTTCAGCAAAGTATGCTTAAACGTTAGATAAATTTTACTAGGAGTGCACATGCCAGTTACTGTTTGGTGCAATGAGTGGTAAAGTGGCAGTTTCACAGAACCAGCAAAAATACAGCTAACCAGATCCTGTCTCCCTTTCTCGTGCAGAACCCTGTCATGCAAGAAGCCTCTGTGCTTGCACAAAGGCTGCCCTGAATCGGCACCTGGAGAAGCATTACAGTGCTGAGTTAGTGAAAAACTAACTCAGGGTTCTTGCATCCTGCTGTCATGGCACAAGGAAAAGGTTGCCCACTCAGATGTGATAGACCTGCAGAGGTGTAGCAGAGGAAGTTCACTCAGAACCGGATGCTCATACTGGATTCATACACCACTTGCAGGCTCCTTTTTTTTTTTTTTCCTTTTCAGCTCTGTAGGCTATGAGGGAGGGAAGGCAGAGTAGAGGGGAGTGGAGGTCAAATAAGATCCCAGCAATGGTGAGTCACCAAGGCCTGATACTTATTTAGCACAGAGCATGAACGTAATTACTGCAGAGGCAATAGCTGCTGTGAAACAGTGAGATGGCATGCTTTTCGTCGGTCTCAGCAGGGCGAGCAGTAAAAGCTCAGCTGGGGAATATGGTTATACACTGACCTGCTCTCATCCCGTTTCTTCAACCCGCAGAGGAGAAAACAGCCTGGCACCCACAGGATAGTTGGATGTGTGCATGTCATTCTGCCCATCTGCATCCCAAAATCCTGACAGGCTGTTATGGCAAGTCTCCCCACCCCCACCAAAAAAAAAAAAAAAAAAAAAAAAAAAGAGACTGCTCATAATCCAGTCCAATGTAATAATCAAGAATTAAGCTACTTCTCTTTTCCTTTCACCTGACTTGCTCAGAATCCAGTTGTTCTTGTCCTGAAAGCAGATCCCATCAACCAGTGCCAGCACTGTTTCCTGCTGCTCTTTCTCCCAGGGCTGGCAGGCTGACACTGTTTGGAGACACATGGAAACACGAACACTGCTGAAACAGCTTTTGGGGCCCACAGGTGTACAAACCTCACACATATACAAATCCACAAGAAATAAAAACACCGTGTTCTGTCAGCACTGGTTAACACTGTTGCCTAGAGCCTGGTTTTCAAACAAACAGAGCATTTGTTTTCGTAGCTGGAAGTGTAGTGAGCCACAAAAGGATCAGACATAAGACTCCCTTTCTTACTGGGTCACAAAAAAATCTGTGCTCTTTATGAGTTTGGCAGCAGATGCTGACATGGTGACTATCAAATACAGAGATCAAAAAAGATGGCACAAACACATGACCTCCTCAAGAGAAAACAGGAGAAAACCCTCCTTACTTCCCCCTTCTGCTTCAGTCATATCTGGCTGCAGGGCCCAATAGGCTTCCAGCCGCAGAGAATGCCTGTGTCAGCATCCCTCTTTAAATTATGAGCACCGCCACCTCTCCACTCAATGCCAAAACCTGTCAACTTTAGAAATAAAACTGTTCTGTGAAAGAGCTTACTGTTTTATTACTTCTTTGCCTGCTATGACAGAATTTCTTTCCCATTTACACAGTTTCTCATAAGCAGGCTGTCAAGGTGAGGTGCTGCCCTGCACTAGTTCCCCTGCTTTCTGCACTTTTCAAATTCTGTCTCAAGGCACGTCTCAAATATTAATCAGTGAGAGTATCACTCTCTGAAGAGCTATGCAGTAGGGAAAATGTCATTTGAAAGGGAACACTTGGATACAGGCAAAATGGATACTGCACAAGTACACTTAGACTGTTCTCCTCAGTTCTGTCCGACATCCACTGCAATAAGCACCAAGAATTTGTCCTTTTGATCCTTATGTATTCAGGTAACTCAAAGAAGTGCCTCCTGAGGCTCCTCCTAGGTTAACTAAGCCTAGGTTAACTACATTTACTTGCCTTTAGCAATTCTTTTCAAGCTGAAGTAACTCCAGATGTTCAAACTAAGCACAGCATTTATTAAGAGTGTGATCCAAAGGCTGATGCTTTCAAAATGCTCTTAGGTTTGTATTAGTACCCTATAAAGAGAAAAACCCAATCATCAGCTTCTTAGAAATCTGTGCTGTAGTATAGGATATATATGCTGACTGCATGCAGACATTAAAATTTTTAGCAAGCTCCAAAGAGATCTCCAGGATCCTCTTGCCTTGCCAAGAGCCTCACCCAGCCATTTCTGCATGAAGCATGTAACTTACGTGAGCTGTACTGTGTCTTATTTTAAAAGATACTGATCTTGATTTAAAGATTGGAGAATTCCCTGTGCCTCTAAGGTAAGCTATTCTAATAGTTAATTATACTTTCCAAAAAGAAATAAAAAGCAAGAAAAAAATCCAATGATAAAACACATACAAAACCAAACCTAACAAAAAAAAAAAAACAAACCCAAAAAAATCAACCAAACCCTTTATTACTTTTCTAAATCTGGCTACCTTCATCTTCAAAGTGTTGCCTTGTTTTCTGCCATTTACTGGTTTAAGACTATTTTGTGTCGGAAGTCTTCCCCATGTAGGTACCTGCATGACATAATTACATCAGCTCTTCATCTTTCTGGATGAAGGAAGTAGATTTAGCTTAAAGTTTCTCACTGTAATTCAGACTTTTTTCCCAGCCTGAAATAGTTCCTGAAACTCTTTCCTGCACCCACTCAGATTTTCCAAAATCCACTGGGCTGTAGGATTAGGAGCAGTTCTCTGGTGCTACTCTTGTTTTACAGTCTTAATCCCATCTCCCCACGCCAATTGCATCCAAGGACCATATTTTTTGTCTTGATTACAGCATCACTCTGGGAACACTTATTCACATGGTTTACCCGCCTTACCTCAGCTCTGTCAGGAGTCAATAATTTCCAGGTTCCAGCAGACCCTGTTAAAACTCCACACATCGGTTTCCTGTTTAATTTTTTTGCTGTGTTATATTTGGCTATGTGGAAAGATTCTCTGATTGTGAGAGTCTGTCAACCCGAAGCAGTCACATGGATCTCCACAGTTTAATTTTCTCACCAGAAGTTCTTGTCACCTGAAAGATATCGAAGGAGTTATTTTGCTTTTAATTTGTTGTTATTGTCTTTATCTAACAACACTGATCAGCATCATCTGTTTTCTGTTAGATATGTATTTCCTTGCCATACTTGTTATTAGCTCTTCTAAACAAGGAGCAGACCAGAAAACAAGTTCAAGGAGGAAAAGTTATCTATTTAATATAAACTTCCTATCCATTTTTTTTTGGTTTGGTTTTTTTTTGGGGGGGTTTTTTTTTTGGGTTTTTTTGTTTATTTCCCTCCATAAGTAATTGTTGTTTATTTATTTATTATTTATTTTACCAAATATTGTCACATGCTTTGTCTCTGGGGAGTTAAAAAATTTTGCCAGGCTAGTAACAAATGGTAACAAGCTGATTTGGATACAATATTAGAAAGAAAGATTAATCTTCTTTATTTTCTTCCCACAACAGGACTGAGTACGAAATTCAGTGTGTTTGTGAGCATGTGAAAGTATGATTGAAAAACAGTTATAATCCTTCTAAATAATTCTAATGCCACATGTTTGAAACCTCTTAACTTCTTAGCCTATCTCTGAGCTTTATATCTAGATTTAATGACAGTAGCAATGAGAGTTCTAGCACACACTATCATTGCTTTTCCTCATATTGCTGATTTCAGAGTTAAGATTGAACTCAACCCTAAGAGAGTTTCAACAAGACGCTGAAACCCCTCTGCCACCTGGAATTATACTCCATTGAAAAGTAACAGGAGAACATTTCAATTCACAAAACTCAGTACTGCTTGTCATCCAAAGCCACCAGCCTTCACAGGGACAACTACAATAATTTCAGAACTTTTAACCTCAAGATTTCCCCTGACTTTAAGAATTTAGTTCTCACCCAGAAAAAGCAGGAGATATTTGAAGCCCCAGATTTAAGGCATTTGACGATGTGGATACTCAATATCCTTGAGGTAAAAACAAAGCAGAAAAAACACTTTTTTTCTTTGCACTGATCTTTTGGTTTTAACGCCTCAATTTCCAAAGAGTTGTTTAATTGAAAATTGCTTCTCCAACTTCACACTGCAAGAGGTGGTGAAGGCACATGCTCACTCGTGAACAGCTTTCCTGATTTGTAGTGCCCAGAAGTTTCTGTCCCAGAACCCCCTGTGCAAAAGGCCCCTCATTAAAGAGAGGAATACGTGTTACAGAGATCTGAAACTGCAGGGTCCACCCTCAGTGGGATCCCAAAATAATGTTGTCCTGGCTGAGGTTGTAGGAGACTGGACAGATAAATCTGGAGGAACAGTGCTAAGTGATTGCAAAAATCAATGTGGCGTGAAGAAGTGATCACAGCAAAGCAGTCCCTCCACCAAAATATATTGGGTGCTGATCCTCATTTCTGAAACATTTCTGCCCATTTTCATTATTGAGACAATTCTAGGAAATTGCTAGAAAAGTCTTGTTGGGTTGCTGGCTTGGAAACCAGAGCAGTTATGAGCCCGGTGTAGCTTCATCTGCAAGATGAGAACGTGTGGAAAATGACCAGACGATGACCAACACTGGCCTTTCTTTATGGGGACTTTTTTAGAGTGGCCGAGAGTATTAAAATAGGAGGAAGCTTTTGGACCTTCTCACATAACCCTGAGAAATAAACTGCTTGGCATCCTTGGAAACATACATCTCAATGGAATTTGGCAGGAAAATAGAGGGATGACTTTGTTCTATCTATACATGCAAAAATACCTCTTCTGCAAATATGTTTAATAAAATTAAATCATGATATAGTTTTGGTGGTTTCATTTTGTGTTGATTAGAGAAGAAATTTTATTTTCAGGCATGTGGAGTTTTGAAACATTCCAGACCATCAAGACTTTGGTCTGAATAAGTACACATAATGTCTCTGGCACCATTTGCAATATATGAGATTAAGCAGGTATTTTAAAATAGTCATCTTGAAGTGAAAATTAAAAGTAGGATATAAAATATGAAGCTCTACTGAGGAAGGACTTGGAAACCAGGCTTATCTCTGTTCAAATATTTACAAAATTGGAAGCAATAAATTCTAACTTCCCTCTCCTAATAGTGTGATTAAAACAAGAAAAAAATCCTCCCATGAAATAATAGCTTCAAGACTGTATTTCAAGGGTCACTCAGTCTTTCTGAAGTGAAAAGCTTTGCAATACACAAAGAATTTCTCAGGAGCCATCTCTGGAACACCAGACAATCAGAATGGTTTGTCCATCCAATAAAAATTTCTGTAAGGTACAAAGCAAAATTAGTAGGCCTGACAGAGATACAATGAATCTTACACATTTTATTGTATGTGTTCTTATATTTTACACATTTTGAGTGAAAAAAAAAATATTATACTAAGACTAAGCACGTGTTCACACTTATCCAACATTCTTCATGGATGCAGTTGAATTATGGACTCACTGTTCACACATCCCTCTTGTTTATGCAGCTTCTCTTTATGGCTCTTCTTCATCATAAGAAGTGAGGCCCCACAACTTAATTTGATTTTTGGAACAGCAGATGGCCATCCCATCAAAGTAATTCAAAATATCACGCTGTCAAAATACCTTTCCTTCAGAACTCTTGAGAAGTTCATTAGAAGCTCCCAAGGCAGAAAATAAACAAGTTAAGAGCAGAGTGTGTGCAGAAATCTCAGCACGGAGGTTACACATGCATGAAGCTAATAAACATTTTGAAGGGACATTGGCAACCTCCCAGGCAGATGGAACAAGGGATGGAACACAAAAAGCCTGGTCCCACCCAATTCATCCAGAAATACCCTGTTTTTCTGCTATCATTTCTTACCAAAGAATGTTTGCCTTTAACTTAGGTGGGTATGAAGGCAGCCCTTTGATTTGCTCCTAGTGCACGTTTTTGGTGGAATGGGATTGAGAAGAAGCCTTGAATAAACCCACTGGCCACATTTTGCTCAATTTAATTTTATTTAAAGACACACCTTCAGCATGTTGAGGCAAACAGAAATCTGACATAAAGCAAGAGGATGGGTCTTGTATGACGATTAGGGTACCTGTGGGAAGATGGAATCACTTGTGTTTGAGGAAGAGCTGTTTGAGCAGGTGATCCTTGAGATAAAATGTTTTCCAGCATCTTCTACTCCCTCTGCCAGAGAATTTGACAACTGTGCTGTGGCTTGTGCCAGACCACAGAAGCCAACAGAGTCCAAAAATGAATGCAACCTAAGGTTTCCCAGGGAACAAATATCAATAGGATTTCATTCTAAGGTGAACTGATGTTGCAGATAACCAATCTGGCTGGCTTGTAAAGTACAAAAGAGAGAAACCAGCATAGTTTCTTGCAGCTATCCATCCAAAGAGCTCTCAAAACCATGATTGTAATCCAACATTCATCCATAATTTTACAATCCCATAAATCAATCACCAAAGTGCGTTGATATCAGTGAGAATGTTAGGTATTTATGCAAGCTACACTAAAAATTAGTATTTTCTCAATGCTGCATTTTAAGCTATAGATGCAGCTACACAAACTTTTCATGAAGAAAAATTTTTGCCTTAAAAATATTTTGAAGATGTGAACAGTCTTGCTAGAGTTTAAAGACTTCAAATGGGGTACGACTATGCAAATATAATGGAACCAAAAGTATTTTGGGGAAGAAAAACCAAAAAATGTGGTATCAGAATTTTGATATTTCTTCCAATTTAAATTGTATTGGTATTGTGGTTTTTATGTATGTATTATGCATGCATAATGTTTGTGCACATAAATAAATGTTTGTGTGTTTATATATATCTACATGTGTACGTACACACATCATACAAGCACACCTCCGTTAAATCATAACATGAACTATTTTATAAGAAAAGCATTTTAATTGTTGTATCCTGATTTTAGAATCATTAAGAGCATTCTGATGCTTTTCATTTTTAAAAATAAAACTGGAAGAACCGTAAAATGCAGTGAAAATCTGGTGAGGAATGCACAACCAATTATATCTGGTCTTGCTTTTATTGCAGCTCTCATGACAGAGACAGGATTAAGAAGTTATCATTTATATACATCATTTGCAGCCAGTAAACCTTAGGATTATTTGTTATTTCACATAGCAATAGCTCTGTGTTGTCTCACAGCCAGCATGTCACCATTCTGCTTTTACTAGAGGTTTTCCTCAAAGTCTACGAACAGCTGAAGTCCTTTAACCCCAAAACAGACAGAGAGTCTAGTTTCATCTGAAGGAAACATGAAGGAAGTAAGTCATAGAGCTCAGATGGTAATATTTCCCTGATCCCCCCAAATACCCAAACAGCCACATGTTGTGCAAGAAATGGGAATACCTCCACAATTATTAGGAATACTTAGCTTCAAGGACTTCTCTTCAGCTGAGGCAACTCTGGGATGAACTTCAATGTATTTTGAAAAGGATTAAACAGGAGAAAAACAAACATGGAAAAGAAAAGAAGTTATAAAATCAGACCTCAGTCCATCCAAGTACTGAAATTTCTCATTGTTATAATTATAATTAATAAATCTAATTGTAAAAATAATTATGTTGTATAAAAATGGGGCCGTTTTGAGCGCCAGTTTAAATATAGCAGAGCTGCATGTTGGGCTTAGGATCATTAACCACAAACATCTAATTTCAAAACTATTTTTTAGTCTGTGGTTTTAAATAAGGGAATGCATACTTGTTTCATACAATGTTTTGTTTGGTCTCAGATGATTGCTAATTACCTGCACTGATATCAAACTTGGACTGGCACACTTAATTTTGTGGTATGTGTACGAGGGATTCTCATTTCCATTCATGGAAATTTTCTTTTAAGCTGCCATTGTTTCACTCAAACTGAGAAAAGACAGTTGTCTGCTCTTTGGCATAATTTAATTATTTGATGTGCTTCAGAGATATAATTTCTTAAAAGAAGAAACAAACTTACAGCAGAAAGATCTGCCAGGTCCAATGGCATTTACCATGTCCTTTACCTAAAGAAGTATCTATTTGTTATATCAGTGCCTGTAGCAAAGTGGGTGAACTTTATCTTCTTGGGCTTGGTCATTGAATCAAGTTAATTTTGACAGATTTTTTTTTTCCAGGCAGGCTAGAAAAGTCTGTTGCTACATCTCAAGCTAAACGACTGGTGCAGAGATACTTTTATTTTACATTTTCCTTCTTGGGACAAAAAAAACTAGATACAATCCCCCCAAATAAACATTTACCCATGATTTTTTTAATGCATGATACTAGCAATTTCTACTTCATTTCAATAACATTTATTTGCTAAAAACAATTAAATATCGAACTAAAAAGAACAAAAATAATTAATGTAGATCATCTCAAATTTACAACAAAGAGCGAGAGATACAGAGATATTATGCAAAATCTACTGTCTGTTTTTTACTTTTCATATTTTTATTTTAATAGGTGTTTATGTTCTTGATGGCTTGCATTCGGTTGTATTGAACGTACAGTTCTTTGTTCTAAAAGAACATCCAGTTTACGTTTCCTTACATTAAGACACATGCACATTTATAACTAAAAATATCATGGCAAGGTAGTTACAATATTCAAAAATTGTAAGTAGTTTCATTTGTGTTTTAACGCAGAGAAAGCACAGGAAGAGGAGCTCTTCTAGTTTTCTTTCTGTCCAATAAAAAGGAATGGGTTGAAATTTTACAGATTAGACAGCCAGAAGTCTTTAATTAACATCCTTATTCATCATGTTTCATGATAAATTTGATCTCAGCAGCAGCCTAACACCATATCAGTTTTTACCATATCAAGATTTTACCAAGAGTTAAAATCTTTTGTGTGGAAAGGCCTCAGACATATTGGGCTAATAAATTCTTATTCAAGACAGAAATGTTGCTTTTCCATAAGAAAACTAGAATGTGTAAGATCCTATTTTCTGGATTATCTCATGTCATTTGACAAGTATTATATTTGTGGTGGTTTGAAACAGAAGTGAGTTTTTTTTCCGGATTCAGTGGTCAAACCAATGGATGCTCAGGTTTGAATACTGGCACCTGATGTGGCCACTGAGGACAGGGATCTGCCTCTGAGAACACAGGGGTTAAAGCAGAGGGCTCCCAGAGAACTGAACACAGGGGTTAAAGCAGAGGGCTCCCAGGAGAACTGAACACAGGGGTTAAAGCAGAGGGCTCCCAGAGAACTGAACACAGGGGTTAAAGCAGAGGGCTTGTGTCTTTAGAAACAATGAGGGTGGAAGAGTAGGAAGTTTATAAAATCTGAAGGTGACAAATCAGGAATGAATTGAAACAACCTTGAAAAACAGTACATACAATGTTCTGAAATAGCCCAATGAGTGTGATACTTTTTCCTCAGAGAGGGGCAATTAGCAGAGCAAACTGGCACAGCAGCAGCCTTTCAGCTACACACCAAGGCTGGCTGATTTGAAAAGCTGGACACAAACCAGAATTGTCAGAGCTTGGGGTAAAAAAAGGCACTGAGAGATTTGAGTGCGACTTGATTCCACAAGATGTGGAAAGTAACATGTCCTCTGTTTTACCCAGCACATTCCTAACCAGTGTGTGTTTCAAAAAATATGTGTTAAAAATGCAGAAGAGGGCAATGGAATGGGAGAAAAAAAGAAATCACAACCAGAAAAATAAACCTATTATATAGGGAAAGATTCAAAAGCTGGCATGGTTTAGACTGGAAAAAGGAGTCAAAAGAGGGAGTTATGAGAAAGCATACATGAGGATCCTCTTTCAGGAAAAAAGGAGAATGCATTGCATAGGTAATGCATGCAGTCTCCATCCCCTGAGGTCTTAAAAACCAGATTAAACAAATAACTTTCTGAAATGACACAGTTATGGACGATTTGACTTTGACGTAGGGGTTGGACTACTTTACATCTAGAAGTGCTTTCCAGACTTATTTTTCAATGACTTTAATGAAGTATTTGAGCACTATCCAAGAGAAATAGTGGATTGTTTACAAAGTCAAAGTCATCCTTATTCTGTAAAAGCTGAAGAAACTCTATAACTGGGAGAATTAATTTACTCATAATGATTTTTATATGTGAAATCAGAGAGGGGAAAGTATGTACTTCAAATCAGAGTTGTGTATGCCTTGTTGTCCTTCAACATTGAGCCTTTCACTAAATAGTTTTCTAGAAGATTACAAGTTGTCCTGGAAAAAAATTATGTAGAATTTACTCTCTCTAAATCTAATCCAAATTTTTCTTCATTGCCTGTATTAATCCACGTGTTTTTACTCCATCCCTCTGACGTAATTGCAGACTCAAGATTATAACAATCCTCTAAAGCTATTAATCAGTTAAACTGCACTTAATCCATGCCAAACAAACACATAATTATGTACCTACAATAACTTTTAGAACTCTACCCCTTTCCCTTTTATTCAAAAGATTTTAACTAAGAAAATAATGGAGGCTTCTAACCCAATCATCTTTTCAGCCATGATAAAAATCTGGGAAAAACCTTTCCAAATCCATAGAAATAGTTCTTTCCATTCTATTAAAAATAATCTTCCAGCTGTAACATAGCTAAGATACATAGGTGAAAATAAAAATTTAAAGGCAGCATCTACTAATAAATTTATAACAAGGTAGTAAAAATGATATCAAGTAACAGAAAGACCCTGCCAGATATCAAAATGTCCTCAGGAATTTCTTTAGAAACCAGTTTTTACTTTATAAGTACAAAACTTTATGTCCTTTTTAATGGTTTCAGGTGTCACTTTGAGTTGTTTGAAATGTTAGTAAATAATTTTTATGTGGATTTGAGCAAAGAGAAGAAAATGTTGAGAGCGCTACATGTCAAAAAAGCAATGCCCGCACTGAAATACTGAAAAAATAATGAAGTCCAGTGCAAAGGCTCATCCCATGTACTTTGGATAGCTGAATGTACTTTCCTTCAGTAGAAAAATGAAAAGCAACCTGAAAAACTGCAAAAGTAGGAGGACAAATGACCGCAATCTTGCAATATCAGAGTTTAGAGAAGTTTCGAAATACTCCTCCTCCTGATTTCTTTAGAAGCAGAATTCTCTGTGTGTGCGTAAAAGGCATATATTTGTAATCACTAGAATTGAAACCTGTAAGAAGACAACTTGCTAGGCACCACAGAACGAAATTGAAATTAATGAATGATAACTTAAAATAAATGTTAATTGAAAATAAACCATAATAAAAATGGATCCAAAATGGATTCCTGCAAAAGGGCAGAGTCTATCTCAGCTGAAGTCCATATACAATTCCTGTTTTCCTACACAATTTCTTGGAAAAGATCCATAAAATTCGTGAAAATATCTTACAAAATTACTTTTGCCAGTCACATCTTACTTCAAACTGTTCTTAATCCTTTATGATGTATTTACAGATGGAAACAAAAGAATACCTCCTTTGATCAAAGCTTCTGTAAGAATGACATGAAAAGTATACTCTGAATAACTCTGAGTAGCTTTAGAGGAAAATGAATTTCAATTTATGTCACCAATGGTGGAGGCAGGAATGTGACAAAACATTCCAAGGGTCATGCACAACAGCCAGCTTGATTGAGTGCTCTCTTTCTCATATAGATCAGAAGGTCCACGTGGTCAATGCCCTTTAGCTGAACCAGTTGCCACCTGGCCAACAAGCCAATAGCTGCTACATAATTATATACTTATATAATTAGTTATATAATTAGTTATATTTCAGTGACAAGATTGGGATTATTTAAAACAGTGAGGCCTTCAGGCCAGCTGTTAGCCAACACAAATTTACAAAGTTGCAAAAGGGCATGAAAATGTGTAAAACTTCTGCCATGCTTCTGGCAAATTTCTGACAAAATTCTGTCATTTTTTATGAGAAATAGTAGATAGACAGACAGGCAGAGAAAATCTTTGCTGTTGTGAAAAGAGTGGCTGTTACTACCAACCCATGATATCATTTCCACATTTGCCAGGTAGACATTGCTCCATTTATGTTTGGAAAATTGCTGCCATGCCAGGGATATGACAACACAGCAACATGACAGTGTCACCCTGCCACAGACAGTCACACCTACACACAGGGTTTTAGTCTAGCCACCACCACCAAATGTGACAATGACAATCTGTTTACAACAAGACTCTTAATTCTCCACATGATCTCCTGCTTGGGGATGGATTTTTGGTTAACACAAAAATTTACACTGACAGTTATTTTATTTCATATGTCCCAGCTTGATTAAATCTTTTATGAGGATTTTTTCACTGCCTTTAACCAAAATTGGTTATTCACAAAATTTTGTGGAACACCATCCTCTGGTGTTTGTACAGAGCATTCAAAGCAGCAAAGCTTTTGTTACCAGAAGTTCCTTGTTTTGCACTCAGACTTTGGGATTACCTGAAGGATTCTTAGGAGAGAAGCTGGACATCTGCTCTCTGTCAGTCTAAGAGAGGGAACAACTATAAATTAATCTACCCAGAATTGTCTGTAATTTATGATTCCTCAATTCTCCATCCATTTCAAAAGGCAACATGTGACTAATTTCTGATTTCTTTCATTTTCTTTGTCCTTCTCCCTAACAATATCCATTCTTCTTCCAACTGCAAGCCAGAATCTGGTTTGTGGGAGACCTGCCCCTCCTAGCTAGGGGCAGGCAGATATGGTGAGGTCCCTTGTGGTCTTTTGGTACACGCAGAAAAGTAATGTAGTCAGAACTCAAACCTCACTTCAGCTGAAGACTTATTTTTCTCATTTGCAAAGCATTCCTCCAAAGCATTTAAATGTTTCCAGATGTTTCTTCTTCACTGTCTCCAGAAGGTAAGATTGGTGTGTACATAAACACACTAGAGGGAAGTTTTTACCAGACCAGCTCAGATAGGTGAAACTCAAATAGCTGAACACCACAAAGGCACAGGTTTGAGAACTTGGTATTTATACCATCCACTTAAAATGTTTGCTGCTAATTTATCTGAATTTTTTTCACATCTTGGCCTTAGTCCTATATTCTTGAAGCTGCAGAATGCTATTTTGTTTACTCCACAAAAAGCACTTGTGACTAGAGAACTTTTCAGTGCTTTCAGATCACATTCCCAAACTATTGAAACTGATTCCCAGCTAAGTAATTCTTGAGGTGTTGCCTACAAAGATGTCTCTAAAAATGCATATGTGACTGCTACCACCATCAGAAATTCTTAAAGAGTGACAGAATATCATGCAGCTACTGCAGAGTTATGGAGTTTGCTGCCAAAGTTCTCAGAATTTTGTATCAGTACACAGGTGTATGCGCAGAAAAAATGATATTTATGCATTAGTATATCCAGGTCTGGCTAACTGGGAATGTGGAGTGTGTGGCAAACTTGGAGACAAGGATTTGTCCCTTGTAGCTCTGATTAGGCCTGTAAATCAGACCACAGAGGTGGATTTATTCCCTGACTCTGAACAGGAGGATTTAGTAGGCAATGGGAAAGTCCACTTTATACTCATGCAGCACCTTTCACTCTAACAGGTTCCTTAATCTTGATTAAGCCTCTCCACCCACGGCAGGACAAATAACAAAGGAATTGTCCCTTGCAAGATTTCTGCTGATAGCAGGGGTGGCTTATGTCCCAAAGTGGAGAAGATTGATGCCTTATTCCTGGATAAAATCTCAGCAAAGGGAAAAGTGGCTCAAGTGGTTGTTTTAAACATGAACAAGAGCCTGGTCTCTGGTCTCCTCAGTCTTCCCACAGGCTGGGCCAAACTATCCTTCTTTCTTTATTGCATGACTTAATTCCCAGGGTGAAATTTCCAGCCCCTCAACTTCATCAATACCTTGGATTTGCACTAGTGCAAGGAGGAGTAGCATATGTGTCTCTCCTGCCTCTCTCCACCCAGACCCACCCTGAAACTGCAGTGGAAAACTGGACTTCCATTTAAATCTTTGTCCACTTGCTGATACTGACTAAGGAGGAGGGAGTGAACTGTCTCCTGTTCCAAGCAGCTGTAAGCCTTAATTGGGGTCAGCAAGCAGCAATTCACATATTTTGCCTGTTTAAACTGCAAAAATAATTCAGCCACTCCATCCAATAGCAAGTGAGCAAGGGAGAGGGAATGTCTTCTAAACAAATCACAGCGTAGCGCAAGAAAAATTTTTTTGAGACCTGTTTGGAAAGAGTGCTAATAACCACACATTCAAAAATGTGTTGACATCACTCACAGCAATGGGCAGTGGCCCAAGGTTTACCCCAGGGACAGCAGCTTGTTCCAATCAAGAGCAGAACAGCAGTGCAGAAAACAATGAAAAACATTCCCTCCTGTGGGATGCAGATCCAAGCTGGCTTATGAGCCATAACCACTGTGCAGGAATATTCACTGTGAGAGGAACTGTCGTGTAGTGACCTGCAGGGAAGGCATTTTGTGCAGAGAACAAAGCAGAACAAAATGCTGTGGTGAGTAGGTCTAACTGGGTTTATCTTGCTCATGGCTCTCTGTTTCATGAGCAGCCTGACTCTAGGCCTGCTGCACATGCTGTACAAAGAGCCTGGTAAACATTTTTTCCATAGGGTTTTTCTCTTATTTCCCCATGTTTTTGAAATATGTGCCATGATGGAGCCATTTGATTTGGAGACATTACTGTGCAAAACACACAGTGCAGAGTAAACACTCACTCAAGTCCTGGAAAGACACTTGTGGGTACACCTCAAATTCATCTGCTGGGTGAACTTTCTCTGTGTATCACATTTCAGTGTATCACATGACATAATAATCCATTTTTACCTGAAAAATGAACTGTGTTTACAGCCTCAGACGTTAAAAAGGGATCAGTGTAAATGGTGAAGAGCCCCTAAAGTTCATCAGAAGATGTAGAAGGACAAAGCGTTTAAAAAACTCTGCAATTGAAGGACATTTTGTAAAACCTAAAACAAAAATAACATTTTAAGTTACAATAAGGGTATTGGGAGAGAAAGACATGTTTATTGACTGCTAAGATGCCAGCAATGCATAAATAATGGGAGATGGAGAAATTTTTGTGTGGGCAATTCAAATTCATTAGTCTGTTTTCCTGTTCTAAACATCCCACTAAAGAAAAATCCCTTTCTATTTTTATTTTTGTGTCACTTCTACACAGAGGATTGTAGAAAGCAATAGTGAGAATAAAGTTTCTAATTTTTTTGNGGAAGGGAAAAAAAATGCTGAGACATTGCAACAGAAGAAGAAATTTCATCTGGGTATCCTATTCTTCTTCTCTTGATTATTTGAGTTTTTCATGTACATTTTAGTTCATCAAAGATGGCAGACCAGCCTGTATTGTACACGTTTATACACATTTATCAATATCTGTGTGGTTGTCTTTGCCAGTTAATAATGAAATTATCTTGAATGATGTGCTTGTCCATACCACTAAAATAAATTCTCACAGTGAGACTTGTCCTTACCTCTTGGCTACTTAGGGACAAAATCTTGAGGATATCAAAGATATTTCTATGGAAACAGTTAAGGTGGAACCCCTTCACAGTAGCAGGGGTGTCAATCAAAATCACTTGAGTTGCAGAGGGAGGTGAATTAAGTTGCCAATTCCCTGCAGGCAGCTTGGCGAGGCAGCATTCCTCTTGGAGAGCAACCAGTCCAGGGCTTGTGACACAAAGAAATGACCTCTGAGTTGGAAAATCCTGAGGCACAAACGTTTGAGGGCTGACAGATGTAATTATTAATTACAGGCAGGGTGTAATTATTAATTTCTCTGCTTTTCTGCCATCCCCCTAGCAGATAGCACCTTCTGTTGGCACAAAAACAGCACAAGTTTTCATGTTTTTTTGATTTAACCAAGGAGGCAGACTACTATGTGTGAGAGAAAATAAAAACAAACACACACACAAAACAAACAAACAAATAGAAATCCCAAACATTCCTCACTTCATCAGGGAGAAGCTAAAACATCCCTGACTGTTTGCCAGGAGCTGAGTGTGACAGCACAGCCACTTCTCAGCCCATGCGTGCCTCCTCCAACAGGAAAGCAGCCAGTGTCCTGGGCAGTGATTTTCCACAGGGGATAGGAACACCCAGCATAGGGGTCCAGGTCAGGGCTGCACGAAGGAAGAAGACAAGCCAGTGGAGAGGAACTTGTTCTGGTTTCTCAAGTTGTATAGTACAAGCCACAGGATTTTGGTCCCATTTGGTAAATGTGCAAATGACACTGGGTGTGGATCAACACCAATATTTTACTTAGCTAGAGAGGGATTTCCCCGACTTCTAGAAATAGGCCTGGCCCTTTGTTGCAAAACAGTAAAACACAGCTCAGCATGTGCTGAGACCACAGGTTGAGTCAGTCAGAAGCTGGTGAGGAAACTCACCCAGAAATCAAATACAACTCTCCATGGAAGCATCTCCTCAGCAGCATCGCAGAGGGACTAAACTGGTCTCAGATGGGACAAAAAGCTTTGAGAGGTATCTGAAACAAACCCCAACAACAACACCCACAACCCCCCCCCCCCCCCCCCAAAAAAAAAAAAAAAAAGAAAAAGAAAAAAGAAAGACACCTGAAATCTCACAAAGGAAGCACTGAAATTCAGCTCCTTCCAAAAAGAGACAAGCATTTTTAATTGAAAGGAAAAAAAAGTAAAAATAGGCACAATAAAATACTTTTGATGTTTAGAAACATTTATTTAGAACAGAATGTCTTGTTTTCCATCATTAAGTCAAAACATTTAGATTCTCAGATCAAGATGCTGAAGAAGGAAAAAGCTCTACAAATCCATAAATTAACATTTTTGCTACAAGTAAAAGTGATCTTTTTCTTTCAACATGATTTTGCCAAAAATACAAATTGGGTCATTCATAAGTCTTTTGTAAGGGGTTCAGCACAGATTTGGAAAAGTCTGAAGCTGTTTCTTACAGTGTTCATACTACCTCACCTAGATCATGATGATCATTCACAAAAATGTTCCTAGAATAGCCATTTTCTTCAAGTCCTGTTGTCTCCACATAATTTTTTAAATTGCAGATTTTGCTATGCCAGGCTCCCTGAAGTGTTGTTTGGATGCATTAGTAGACAAAAAGAATCTAATTTCATAAATGAAAATTAGGGCAAATCCAAGTAATTTGGAGGTATCAGGGTGAAATATTCCCATATTTATTCATCCAACCCAGAAAATAAAAACTCCTGGCTGTCATCCTGAAAATCATTGGTCTCCTCTTTCAAAGATGTCAGGTAAAGAAGGCAGGAGCTTATTCATCTTCATACTAGGATAAAAATGTGTTTGAAGTAGGTTTGCCTACTAAAATAAATGTGAAAATACTCCCTTCATTAGCAGAGCATTATGCTTTTTACTAGAGAGATTGTAGCCAAGCACTGTAGCCACAGCATCATGTGTGTATATCACTAATTTCACAGATACTTGTTTCTTGTACATGTTTCTTATGCAGCCTTATAGGGAGCAATGAGCATTTCATTTAGAGCAGTTCCTGACCTGCACCTATCTAGCATCCTAATAAGCCTAAAACTGTATTTTACTTGACTAGTAGATTAGGAATTGTGTGTAGATTTTATTCATCTGGAATGTATGTCCATTTCCTCCAATTTTTACATCGTAGTATATGCAACAAAATACACATCCAAAAAGAAAGGAAAAATGAGCTGAACTAAGCTTAATGAAACAGGTGATTGTGAAATTAAACTAGGACCTACTAAATTAACTTAAATTATGCTGTCTTGGTTTTCCATAGAAGTGTTTTGCAAGATGAAATATTACCTGTTCACACAACCACTGTCCTTAAGGGCTGATCATATGAAGATAGTTATTTGAATTACCTGAACTTTGGATGTGTGGGAGAGACATGAGGGATTGATTGTGGGGTTTTTTCCTGTACAAAATGATATGTAATTTTCTGGGAATATTGGACGGCTGATGATCAAATTTAATGATGGCTTAAAAGATAACAAAACATTGCACCATGCTAATTTAGCATAACAGTAATTTTCACTGAAAACAGCACAGTTTAATAATTGGCTTTCACCCAGACTTTACTGAACCACAACACGAAGAACAAAATAAAAAGTGAAATGAAACAATTATAATAAAGGTCAGAACATCAGGAATGCACAAAAGACAGGAGATACTGGAAAATTTTGGAAAATATTAATCAATTCCCTTTCATGCAGACCTTCACCTGAACCATTCCTTCTTGAAGAATGAGTCTGCTGGGAGTAAAATGCACTGGATGTGGAGTTTGCATTTAATCTCCACTCATCAGAATATCTAATTACCTGAAATAGTGCAGGGACCTGATTGAGGAGAGTTTTGCTGTATCTCCACTCAGGTTATCTGGGTTAGGGTTTTGCAGAGAGGCTTTGGAGGAGCCTGTCTTCTTAATGTGACAAACTGCACCCTCATCCTGCATGAACTGCATCATGCCTGA
The DNA here is from genome assembly GCA_013400255.1 of Sitta europaea. Classification (NCBI taxonomy): domain Eukaryota; kingdom Metazoa; phylum Chordata; class Aves; order Passeriformes; family Sittidae; genus Sitta; species Sitta europaea. Next base: position 25,890 of record VXBS01003685.1, on the reverse strand, counting down.
CCTGAGGAGCTCAGAGCAGCTGCTGCCCAGTGGGATAGGGACCATTCTAGCAGGGGATTGCTATAAACTAACATTGCTCTGCAACCAGAGGAGCCAATTTAGCTCCAGATCAGGAAAATACTGCAAAAGCATTTGCATGACTTGTGTTGATTAAATCTGACAAGCCTATCTGCATTACTGCAGTTTAATCTATGATAGTGTTTGCATTTCAAAGGGAAAGATGGGCTGGAAGAAGAAGGAAGGAACTGATTCAGCACAGCAACTCAAGCAGCTGCAATTACACTGATCACAAACATTGGGTTAAGCTTGTACCAAGTATTTTGCTGATGGGAGTAGAATACTCACAAATACCCTTTTATTGTAGAGAAGAGGTTTCCACTTGCATCTCCTGGATCAGATGAATGAGGAAAATTCTGTGCTGGTGTGGTGTGATGTACTGAAGCAGAGACCTTCAGCTGGCAACAATTGCCATATGGCAATTTTACCAATGATGTGAATAAAGAGCAGTTTATAACCACTGAAAACCTATCCATAATTTCAACAAAGGATTTGGCTGTCAACATTTCTACTGTGAGAAACACACAAAAGAATAAAGGTGAAAGATGGCAGACAGAGAAAAATCCAAGCAGATGATAACCATGTGGCAGGATGCCAAATCCCACCATCCCACCAATGCAGATAGCTGCATTTAGCAATGTATGGAGAGATTCCTGAACTAAAACACTTTCCAGGTATTGCAGTGAAAAGTGAGACACAAAAGCCAGTGATTTTGGTAGACAGTAAGGTACTGAATTTGGGAACTGCCTCTAAAAGAGCATGAAAGGACACCTGTCTCTCTGGAGCTCTGGGAGCTTGACTTACTTCTTTTATTTCTCCACTTACAGTGGGAAACATCTTCTTTCCTTTCCTCACATGGAATTTTTGACATGAAGAATTCTCCTTCACGTGTCATTTGGTGTCTTGATTGGTGTGGGAAAATAAAATTTCAGCTTATGATCATTAAAATCCTTGGAGTCATTTTCCTGTCCCTAATATTTTAATAATTGCCTTTAGCTCATAAATGCTTTTCTTAGACTAATCAACACAACAGCTTTACGAGCTGGGAGTTCTCTTCTTAAATCCTACTTTTTAAATGAATAGTCATTGTAATTGCCACTAAAATCATGAGCACTGGACTACCTGTGAATAAAGGCCACAAACGGCATCTCTGCCAGCTTCCCTGCAGCCTGTGGTGCTAAGAAAACAGAGAAGGCAGAGGCAAAACCACAAAGGAGTCATGTAACAACTTCTATTATTGAATTTTAAATATTTCACTGATTTTTATAACTGATTCTGGCATTAGTGCAAGATATTTGTAGCAGCTTCCATCTTTCCAAGACAAACCAACTTATGTGTAAGTGTAGTGGGTATTTAGCCACTTTCATTTCAGTGAAGTAAAGCAAAAACTGGAGTTGGGGCCACTATTAAAGAATTTAATTAAATAAACACTATAAAATATAAACAGAGGCATGAAATAAGAAATAAGTAATCATGTTTTCCTTTATTAATAAGTAATTGAAGATTAAATATATCATAGAATTGAAAAATTTGAAAAATAAATAAAAGTCTCTCCTTTTTTTTTTTTTAAACAAGAACAAGGTAAACTCAAGATTTGGAATAGCAGAATCAGCATCAGAAGCATGATGATGAATTAAAGAGCTGGATCATCATTTGTAGGAATGCACAAATTAAGGTACTCATCTTTGCAGTCATTAACTTGCATTATCTGCCAAGAGAAATTCCACAATCAGGTTGAGACTCTGGCTTCAGTTAGATTGACTCACCAGGCACCGAACATGAGGCACCAAATGCCTGGTGGTGCTTGCTGAAATAAATGGCTTTCCACAAGTTTATGTGATGAAAGAATAACACATTTGTGGCCAAAATCCTTGTGGTCCATTAAGGCCCTGAGTCATAATTAGTTCAAAAGGAAAAGAGAGCCTCAGCATCCCTTACTGTTCCATTTTATCATCCTCAGGTCTGCAACTCCTTCACTACCTTTAACAGTAGTAAAAATGCTACTGCTCACCTTGTTATTCTGGTTTTATAAAAGCTGGATCATGAACAGAGAGACAGGATTATTACAACAGCTTCATTGTACTCGTAATAAATGGAGCCTGTCCAGATAGGTACAGGAAAAATTAGTACCTAAACTCATTTCAGAGAATTCAACATTTCATGTTTAATACATCTAAAGCCTGAAGTCTCATCTCCATTAAAAATAAAAGCCTACTAGATGTTGGTGTGTTAATAAGGCATATCTCATGCACACATTTACCCATAACCACATGTAAGTGACTGACCAAGTATTGCAGCATGGTTAATCTCATTTATACAGATTGAGTATTAGGGACCAAAACACTGGCTGTCTTAGTTTGCAGGGAACCAAAACTTGCCCAGTCTTCCGGCAAACTAGGAAATGCTGACATGCTGGAGTGAGAACTGGAATTGCATCCTGACCGTCAGGCAGCAACAAACCTTTCCTTACTCCGTGACACATTTCACAGACATTCGAAGGCAGTGGTCCCCTACCACTATGACATCTTCAATTCCTCACTTTCAAAGCAGAAGCCAGGACAGAGAAGCCCAGCTTATCTGTTTCAGTGCTGGTTTCTCTCTGTGCAGCACCTATTGCTCCACAGCACTGTAACTTGCCTCCAGCCAGCATTGCAGTGCAGCAACAGGAGCATACACGTGCATCAGTTCTTTGCTGAACTGGACTTGAGCAAGGACCAAACTCACATAAATGGGAATTTTTCTGTCCAGTTCCTCATGCCAGCACCAAGATAGCCCTGCTTCAATTTGTTACAATATATTTGGCTGCTTTCATTCCCCTGGTGCCTCCAGTAGAGACAGAAAAAGGAAATAACTGATTAGAAAGCATCATGGAGAGAGACCTTCTTTACGCTGGGATACAGAAATCTACAGGAACATTGCTTCTGTTGGAGAGGTTCTGAGACTTTCATTTGGCCCACACACCTTCAGTAGATGATGACTCCCTTTACACAAGCTACTGGCAGGAAAAAGTGTGGCACTGACCTCAGTGCTGTAACATTACTTAAGTGAAAAGAAAAAGTCGAAACAGCAGAGAAAAAGAGACAAGGAAGCACCAACTGTTGAAAGAACAAGGAATAACAGTTACTGAAGGTGTTGTGCTATAAATGATAAAGTCTCTAGCACTACAATCCACCACAGGTGGGCTGCAGACCCTGCCTTGGTGTCCTGAGCAGTGTTTCTTGCCCCGATGTAGAATTTGACTTCTATGGGCCAACCTGACAAAACAAGACATGTCTTTCATCATGCATGGCCCTTTGTCAGTGAAAAGGAAAGCCACAGAAATGTTGTGCCAGGGTGGCTGGTCACACAAATTCCAGCATGCTGAGATCACCATCGGTGCTGCATCAAGAGGGCATCACCTGCACCGTGGTGATCCAGTCCCACGGAGGTATCACCACCTGGTCTGGGTGCCCTCACACCAGCTGATTCTCTGAACAAAAGTGTTTCTAAGGGCAAAGTAAAGAGAGTGAAAAGCAGTCAAATACAGAAAAAAAAAAAAAAGAAGAAAAAAAGAGAAAAGAAGATTATTGCAAGGTGAAATACAAGAGGAGAAAGAAATAAAGTACTTCCCAGGTTTCTGTTTCAAGTCTTGAGTTTACAGTGATGTCATATAAAAACAGAAGGAAAACAGAAAGTTTTGCACATTTTTAAAAACTGGTGGTCACAAGGAGGAGTTTGCCCCTGTAAGACAAGTGATGTACAGTCTGATATAATCACCCAATGTGTACAGTAAATTTCAGAGAATGCTAGATGTGAAATTTAAAGCGTAAAATGTTTGTATTAAGGACTGTCACTGTTGAGCAAAGAGAGGCTCTTCGGCCCTATGTCTGTGTCCCTGACATCTGTCTAAGAGAAAATTCAAGCTGTTCTGGAAGAGATTCTCCATTAAAATAGCGTTTCCAGGTGTGTGGAAATCAGGAGAGAATCTGTTACCTTGCGTGACATTTTTATGCAATTAACTGCATTAAATCATCAAGGTTTGAAAGGAGTCCTTTTAGAAACAAACTCTATTTCCCTCACGAGTACATAAATCTCCATTTATTTATTTATTTGTCCCAGATGTTTCTTTTGGGAGCCCTTCCTCCTCTTATGTTTTGTTATTCTCCAGGAAAACCTGAGAGCCCCTACCTACCAAGGGAGCCAAGCAGATGGAGGTCATGCAGTCACACCCAGGCATGGCAGAAAGAAGTGGTTCTTGCTGCAGCAGAGCTCTCCTGGCTCCTTCCCCATCCTTGCAGAGCTGGGGCCACAGAAAAATCACCATGATCACCCCTCATCAATCTCTGCTTCCTCTGCCTCTCCTCCTCCAACCCCTGCACCCCTGGCTCAGGCAGGCAGAACCCAGGGCCTGAGCTCCAGTCCTGCTTCTCTAGCTCTTTGTTAACCTCTTGTGTATCACTTGGAGGAAAAAAAAATATTTTGTGAAACCTCTAGGAAATGCTTGGCACTCACTGAGTCCCTCAGACTTGCTGTTTTCTTCTCCCTAAAGGGACTTGTGACGCTACTGTGACTGTTCTGCACACTGGAAGCAAACACTTATCACCATTCCCAGAAGGAAAAAAAAATTTCCTTAGTAGCTGTAGAGGTTTTAAGAAATAGTTTTCGAGAATGCTCAACTGATTAATAGTAATGCAAAGCTGGAAACAACAGCCCACACTGTCCTAGGGCCTCTGTGTAGCAGGTGGGTGATTGCTTGTTTATTTATATATTTTTTTAGAAGTATTTGTATATACAACCTCCTCAGACCCCATCCTGAAGTGGGAAAGGATTAGACTTGTTCATCTTTGCCATCTCACAAGTCTCCAAACTTATGAATCCTGTCACCACCTTCTTTCCAAAGGACATGTCTTCCTTATCCTCCCTTCCACCCTTGAAAAGAAACAAAAATGGACAATCCTTTTATTTTTGCCTCACTGCAGTAAAATGGCCATGCAAGCACCTGAAGGCACCTTCACTCTAGAGTAAAAGAGCTCTCAGGGAAATGCAGAAAGTGGCTGGAAGAAGCCATTAGCCAAGGAACGCAGTGAGCAGGAATCAATAGGTCCATTCCTCAATCATGATGAGCACAATTTGCCTCAAAGTAACCAAAGAAATTCCTTCTCATTGTCACGTTTTTTTGGCTGGGTTTTGCTTCTTGGGGGACTTTTTTTTTTTTTTTTTTTTTTTTTTTTTTTGGGGGTTTTTTTTTTTTTTTTTTTTTTTTTTTTTTTGGCTTTCGGGAGCTGGGTTCTTCATTTGTTTAGGGGGCTTTCTTAAATTAAATTTTTGGGGGTTTTGGTTGGTTGATTTTTGGGGGCTTTTTTGTTGTTTTTTTCAATTGGTTTGGAGGAGAGTTTTTCTTGGTTTTTTTAAATTATTTTTGTTTCTTTGAGTTTTTTGGGTTTTGTTTCTGTTGTGTTTTGGAGATTTAGGGGGCTTTTGTTTGACCAGGCTTTTTTTTTTCTTTATTTGTTTTGTTTTGCTTTGTTTTGGTGTTTTGTTTTGTTTTGTTTTGTTTTTGTTTGTCTGTGGGGGTTTTTGCTTTTTTTTTTTTTTTTTTTTTTTGGTGGGGGTTTTTTTTTTTTTTTTTTTTTTTTTTTTTTTTTTTTTTTTTTTTTTTTTTTTGGGGGTTTTTTTTTTTTTTTTTTTTTTTTAATTTGGTGGGGATTTTTTTTTTTTGGTGTTTTGGGTTCTTTTGTTTTGTTTTTTTTAACTCCAGGACTAACTCTCCATTTCACTGTGATTTTCTGACAGCACAGTGGTGCCCTGTGTCTCTGCACCTGCCTGCTGTTGTGAAACCCAGGCTATGCAAGCGTGGTGTGATGGCAGTAACTGGAACAGCACGGGCCCTGGAGGCAGTTTCAAACCAGAAACTTGTTGCAGCAAATGTAGGGACATGACCACATTAATGCCTGGTTTTATTCCCTTGTTTGTTGCTCTCTGGAAATTCATTCTCCGAGGACAAAGCTGATGTGTTGAACACAGGCTACCAACAGCTTGGGAGGGTGTGAAAATTCAAAGTCCGGTTCAAAACTGGCTGAAATCTCCCTGTGACACTGGGAAATGTAATGTCGGGTCCACAATAAGCAGCTCTGCATTTATTTATGAAGTTAACAGAAACCCTTTGCCAGAGGCAAAAAATTCACATCCTGAACGTTTGGGGAAGGATTTACAGAGGTAAAACTTGAGGCAAGCGCACATAAAATTTGATAACTTGCTGTTTATTACTTCTGGTCAGCATTCAAAGAGACAACAACAAATAGTTTCAGAACATAACAATGAGTGTCTGTAAAAAGTATAAATATTATAAACACAGTAAATAAATATTTAGAATGCTGCAAGCAATTCTAGTACACAAAAAAGCAGTAAAGCTCTGGGGTTGCTGAAGTCCCTCATCAGACTGCTCCAATGAACTGCTCTGAACTTCAAATAAGTCTGAAAACAATCATCTTCGTGTTCTGCCAGATGCAAATAAACTGTCCTCTTATTTCTGGTCACTACCGAGAATGCTAAGTCTCAGATTATTTTCTTTCTCCACCCTTTCTTCATTGTTTTGGTTTTTTGTTTTCAAAGGGGACTAATGGAAGGAAGGAGAGACTGGTGAGAGCAGCTTGACACTCTGCTGTAATTTACACATTTATCTCTTTGCTCTCCATTCCTGGTCTGAAGGATGAGACTTGTCAGGTTACTTCCCTTTAATAATAATAATATCACTGTCACCTCCTACCTGTCAGAAACCACTTCCCTTTTTTATCAGGAGATATGCACGGCTGTTTGGACAAATTCCTGGAAGAAGAAGAAACGTGTTGGGAACCAAAGTGGACCGTGAAGCTCCTCAGCTGCAAACAGGCAGTGAATGGGGAGCATTCAGGGTATTACNTGAACTCCGCTCCAGTGGTGCCAGTGAAAGAAAAAATCTCCCCCAAAGTCTGGAAACCACAGCCTGCTGTTTCCTTCTCCCAACCAGCACACCCCCTGGAAAAGTGATGTCCGCGTGTTCCTCTCCTCCCTCCACCTCAGCCGCTTCTTTTGTCTTAACTATCCATAAGTACCCAGAGATCAGTTCCCTGGCAACTTATGGGAAAAAAATTCTACAAGAGGACACAACCCCCAACATATGTGTATTCTCCCCTGTGCATCAACTACTGGCCATTGTGAGATCCAGAGTATCTGGTGGAAGGGTCTTTTTTCCAGCTCCAGTACAATCAACATATCCAACACTGACTGGGAGAGCTGCTCAACCTTCAACCTCTGCCTCCTCCCACTTGGTTCTTCTGCAGTTTTTTGGTAACTGGGGTCACACTGCTTCTGTTTCACATTGCCAGGTCTCACTGCTGGATTTTTCCTATTACTTTTTAGTCATGTTGCTCAATTCTCTCCTCAAAAATCAATATGAATTCCCCAAGGTGCTGCTCATCTTTTTGCATCTTCTTGAGGCTGCAGATGACAGTTTCTGGTCAAGGACTATGAGTGACAACCTGGTAAAAGGTTAAATTAATGTCTATACTTGGTGGTGCAAGAAAAGACAGCATGAGTCTCAACCACTGAGAAAGCCATCATCAATTTAATAATTTGGGTATATTCTAACAACTGAAATCAGAGTATTGGTGTCTGACCAAGTGGACTGTCTTCTGTCACCTCGGACAGCCCTGCCATCAGCCCCAGAGGGTTCAGTCCAGGCTAGGAGTTTGCCCATGTTGGCCCAAGGATTTTCTGAAACACAGCTGCTTTGCTCTCTTTAGAGAGGGACTGAGGGCAAAGAGACAGAAAGAGTAACAAAAAAGGATGGTATACTCTATATCTCTAATAGAGTTCATCAGAATGTCTTATTTTGGCAGTAGCTTTTCATGAGATCACTTGAAAAATAACTGTTGCAGGAGAATAAAATTGGTTCTTATTCATCTTATGCAGAGGCAACTTGTGAAGAGCAGGAGGTAAAAACCAGAGGGGCAGAGCACCTTCTGAAGTGATCACCTCTCCCCTGGCTTTTGATGGGTTTCATACTCCATCTGGAAGGTGGCTGCATCACTGTGAAGCATAAAGGAACAGTGCCTGAATTAAAGGATGTTGCATTAGCTACTTGATTTCAACTGGCCTGTCAGTAACCCCAGCTTTGGTTTGAAACAGAAATCTTTAGTGGGTTTAGGAGCAAAATCTGATCCACTAGAAGCTTGGACAGTATGCTGATTCCCTTCCTAAATCTCTTCCATGCAGAGAAACACCAGGTTGTCACAGGGCTCTTTATCACACACACTGGTTATCCAACTAAACCAATTAATGATGAAAGAGACTTTCAGCCCAGTGTCTAAGTGGAAGGGGGTGGGTTTCCCTGGGAGAAAAAAAATGTCTTTTTTCCTTCACAGGTTCTTCATGGAGTGGTACTAATGAGCACCAATAACAGCACGATAAATAAGAAATCTTACAGTTTCTTATAGAAACCTATAGAATCCTATAAATGGAACTCAGGTTAATGTTTTATTTTGTGCACACCTTTAGCCGTGGTTGTGCCTCTCAAGGCATATCTATGGAACAGAAACCCTTTATAAGCCTCTGGATAGGAAAGAAGCATGATCCAACCATCCTACTTGCATCTGAAATCTCAGACATGCTGAGGAGAATGGGGTGAAACCTTTCCTCTGACTTATATTCACCAGGGTTGCTGATCTCTGTGGCTAAAGGCAGAGTTCAGAGGCAAAAGGCTCTCTGCCTGACACAGGCTCTTGTTCTCCACCTGACAGTCTAAACTAAGAACCTTCCTGTTCCTCAATTTCTACATTTGTCCCCCTAGTTCAGCAACACTAGTGTCATTACCACCAAAGCTTTGAGATCCCTGGATTCAAGCATCCATCAAGGGGCACAATTATGATATTAAATAGTAACTGTACAGCCTAAATTATTAACAATAATGATAGTAATAATATTTATCTCTTGCAAAAGAGGTTTACTTTAGAGCAGCACTTTTGATCTGTTAGATCCATTACCAAAAAAGATCCTACATGCCCTCATTCCCCCAAACTGGCATTCCTTCTGCAATTATGCATTCCAGTTTCAGGCATAATTCCCCTTAAGGTGAGGATGGAGCAGAGGGAGTAAAACCACTGCATGAAGTAGGAACAGAATTAGCTTTAGAAATCCTTTTCGCAAGAGCAGGACCACATGTTTGCTTGTCATCAATCCATCTGGACACAAGCTGAGAACTTCAGCCCAGAGGTCAGGAAAATTCAGTGCTATCATATATGAAGCAAATGCAGAAGTAGCCACGGGACCAGATCGTCCTCATGTATTCTTGCCTTATTTCTCTGATGAAATAGGATATTGTAGCTCCCTCAGCTTTCCATTGCTCATCAGTTCAGATGTTCTTGCTCTCTGTAGTCCCAGCCACAGCCTGTCCTTGCTGTGCTGCAGGTCTGAGTTGTAAATTCTGCTTGGGCAGTCTGCAGAAGCATTGTTGGGCATCAGTCCCATCCTGGGACCTATTTGGAATAAGGAAACCCAAACAAAACAGGTTTAATGATGACTGAAGCACTTTCCTAACACAGAAAAGTTTTGTTCAGATCAGCAAGGATGAGGCATGTGCTAATCACTGTTTAACATTGTTTATTTGTGAGGGCTTCACAATCCACCATGCTCACACCAATGGCCCTGGCAAAGGTTTGTGTCAGAGCCCAGAGCTCCTGAGAATTTTTTGTTCCTTGGCTATTTGTAAACTAAAAATGACCTGGATTTGCTGTCTGCTGTTTGTCTCTTGTTCAAGGCACAGAATTTCTTGATTGGTCTTTCACTTTGCAAAAAA
>VXBS01003685.1:0-15990 GCA_013400255.1 Sitta europaea | reverse complement strand
AAAAAAAAAAAAGAGGCAGAACACAGATGTCCAGCTTCAGGAGGCTGAGTACAATCCCTGCTGATCAGTATGAGGGTGGCTGTTCCATAAGTAAGTAGTGGTAAGACCTGAAACAGCTGTGTAAAAATCTCTAGTCTATACTGCATGGGTGACTTCAAGGGCATCTGCCTAGAACAAGAAATGCCAAATTGGTGTCCCTGAGGTCACAGTTTGCCTCTTTGGCCTCAGAGAAGGCAGCAACTTGTGAGTCACAGAATCATAAAAATAGTTAATCCTGGAAAAGTTGTCTAAGATCATTGAGTCCACTAACCCTGTGCTGCTATGTTCATTGTTAAACCATGTCCCCAGGTGCCATGTCCACATATTTTCTGCATGTTTCCGGGGATAGAAACTCAACAACTGCCCTGGGCAGCCTGTTGAAATGTCTGATCACCCTTTTAATAAAGCCATTTTCCCTAATATCCAACCTAAATCTGTCCTGGTGCAACTTGAGGCTGTTTCTTCTCATCCTGTCACTTGCTACCTCAAAGAGACCAACTCCAGCCTCTCTGCCCTCTCCTGTCAGGGAGCTGTGCAGGGCCACAAGGGCCCCCTGAGCCTCCTTCTCTCCAGGCTGAGCCCCTGCCCAGCTCCCTCAGCCCCTCCTGGGGCTCCAGACCCTTCCCCAGCTCAGGTGACAAATTTAATTCTGGTGAGAAATTCTGACAAATTCATGACAAATGAGTATTTTCCAATTTAAGATATTCATCCCATGTTAGAACAGGAAGCAAAGATGGGAAATCATCTGCCTGTAATGTCACAGACTGGAGAGGACTGTGACTGCAAGAGCAGAATTCAGAGAGGTGAAGATCAGGACATGAAACATGGTGTTTGCACTGAGGTACTCTGCATTTCGACTGTACTGCACTTCCAATCATGGCACAAGAAAGAAGAAAATGCAAATTGGGCTATTGTTCTATTCTCTCTCTGATAGACAAGCCAGAGGTGAAGTGAGCTATATTTTTTTAAGAGACCAAGTAACCCTGAAAGAATGTCAGAATTGAAATCTGCGGTATGTTATGCCAGGTAACACTTACCTGTGAAACTAAATCAAGAAATTACAATAAATTTCAAGGCCAAAATCCATTCTTTTATGTGCAAAGGTATGTTTTATTCAGAAGAGCCAGAATGGAGGCTGGGACACTTTAAAGCCAGCATGGTATAATCTCTATTTTATTAAGAAAAGAAGAAGAAGAAGAAGAAAGGAAAAGATTGAACATTTTTCTTTCATTTTTTGCTTCCCCGATTTGAAAGCAAAGAGGTGGATAAATATGGCAGCTGATCAAATCTCAAAGAGCAACACTTGCCAAACCATAGATGATTTTGTGATTGCATTACTATTGGTTTCTTCTGCCTTCCCTCAGAGGCAGAGAAGTCACAACAATATATTTTTACTCTCTAGGATAAATATCCACATTTTAATATTAGATACAGGCGGGTCCTAAACCTTGCTGTTGTAGTTCTTGCATAGTAACTCTTGTTGCCTCCCTGGAAAAACAGGACTGCCTTAGTCTGAGAGTAGCAATCAGGATGGAGCTCGTGCCAAGGAGATGGGAGTTGGCATTTCTTAGAGAGCTCTACAACACACTTGAGGAAAGGAGGTTTACCCTAGAAATTAATTTAATTTACACTGGCTCAAGAGAGAAAGGCACCGCCAGGGACATACATGCATGGCAGTTTCTCCGCCTAAAAATTCCTTTTACAGATTGAACATAAAACAAGAATAAAGTGCATGCACAAGTAACATGATACACAAGAGTAGAAGAAAAAAATGCAGCAGTTACAGCAATCAGAACAAAACACCAGGCTGTGGTTCACTGAGGATGGAGTCAGCATTGTTCCTGCAAGAAGCAGGCCCTCCTTGTGCCTTCACCCTCTTGCTCCTACCCCAGGTTGCCCCACACTGGTCACCAGCCAAGCCAGCAAAAAACAATGACACAAAGGTTTTGTTTTTAGAAGAAACAACTCTGTGTTTTGGCTGGCCATGTAAGCACATAAACAGCTGGAATGGCATCCTTTGGCAGCAGTGCCAATTTAAACTGTGCATGGAATTACACAGGCTCCCAGAGAGGAGCTCTGGGAAGGATTAGCAGAAACTCTGCAGTGCCTTATGTTGTGAGGGGGCTGATTTGGTCACTGGTGTCCAGGCTGCCAAAGCAGATGCTGTTTCCATGCTGAGGGAAGGGATCCCTGTAGTTTTACACATGGACTGTTTCCATCATGTGTCTGTAGCACAGGAAGGGGGATGACATTCCTGACACTCCTGTGGAGGTACAAGTGTGATTTCCCATCACTCTCTACTTTCAGTGGGAAAGACATCAGATTATAAAATGAGTTAACGGAGAGTGAGTCAGGGAGCAGGGCACAGAGCTCCTTCAACCACAGCACACTGAGTGTTTGCTCAGGGAGTCTGGAGCACACAGAATATGTGCTAGTGCATCTTTTGTTCATTTAAGCCCTCTGGCTCTTGTTTCAAGTCCAGCAGAAACTGCTTTGAAATTTTAAATCCAAGCTGTACCCCACCGTAGCACACATTAAACCCCATTCCCTCTGCAGGTTTCACAAGCTCGGCTCCTGTACCAAAGTTGAGACCCAGCAGGGTAGGAACTGCCCTCCCTTTCCTGGGCATCATCCTGAACTGGTGAGGTCAGTTCACTGTTCCCCATCCAGGGTTCAGGATGCAATTACCCATCCTACGTGATGGACCCTGCCAACACTCAGTTCGTCAGAGTCCAGCTCATCCCAGTCTCTGAGGCGCTGAATGCCATTCTGGGTGGAAGTGGGACAGGAAATCTGAAATCATACCTCACTCATCCATTTGGGAGTTGGGATATTGTGAAAACTGATTTGTAATGAAAAGTAATTTGCTTTACTTTTACCCCCCCAGAACATCCTGTCTGGGTGTGTGTATGTGTTAATGTGTTGTACATCAAGACTGATAATGTACCTTTTGCTGAGGGACACATGCTACCCCTCCCTGCTCTCCCACAAAGCAGTGAGGAAGCTGAAGACAATGGATGAAAGAATGAAAACAGTGCTGGATGGTTAAAACCAAGGCAAAGTTTCTCCTGCCTACATCCTACCTGAGTAATGTGAATCCAGTGCAATCAGTGGTAGATTACTACTATCATTCGATATTTGTAGAGTTAGGTTTGTTCTGTTGTACTGATTTTGGTTGTTCTCTTAGTCATTCCTCTAAAAGATTTTTGCCCAGCAACTAAAAACACAGGGAAATAGGACAAATTTTCACAGGAGTTCTGTGCCTGTTTGTTGCCTTTCAAAAGCATTTATAATCCCTCTTGTTTTTCTCATCTTATCTCTCCTCTAGACTTCAACTAGCAAGTTAATTTGGAATTATTCTCAGTGGGACTGGTTTCCATTGAAAAACAATGGAAATCAATATTACATCCATTAATAGTAAAACTGAGAGGATTTCCTGAAGCATGACACCACTATGAAGTCTTTGTGACTTTTTCATTTCTGGTATTTGGATTCTGCTGTAAGAGTATGCACAAAGATGTGGCACAGAAGTAGGCAGAGCAAATTGAGAGAGAAAGGATTAAAAAGCCTGAGAAAAAAAATAATGTTGAGATGTAGCTGCTTCGCTGTAATAATGAGGTTTGTGATTTTAGGTTGCCAAAGTTTTTAATGGCTTTTAATTTTTTTTCTGATTTACAACTGATGAGAAACTGGTGCTCGAAATTAAAAACTGGTGGATTTGTAACAGTGGAGATGCAAGGTTCCCTAAGAGAGACAAATGATTTTATTCACACTGTTGTCAAAGCACTTCTCAGCTGCCACCTGAGCTCTGAAGGTCTTCAGAGTCTGGTAGAGATTTGTGGAATTGAGTGTCAATAAGGAAACAGTGCTGAAAGTCTTGCTGAAGTCAAGATAGACAATAATCACTGCTTTCTTTGCTTCCATCAAGCCAGCCATCTCATACTACAAGGCAATCTTCAGGCATCATTTCCCTTTTGTAAATCCATAGATTGATAGTGACTGCTCTCAACCAACTTTTTCTCCTTAACAAGTTCGGGATAGTCATTTAAGATTGTTTCCTGACCAGCTTGTATTTCTCCAGATCCTCCTTGCATATTAAATTCAGATTTTAGTTTTGATTTTTTTCTGATACATGTAATTTTTAAGCTAGATTATATTTGCAGAAGGTGCTGTAATATTTGACTAAGCGAAAACAGAACTGCTTTAATGACACTGACCTTTCAATACACTGAGTCACCGTGACTCTTGTGTCAGCCTCAGATATATCCTTTCCAAGTAACTTCCCTGGAACGATGGTGTCAGATGAGGAAAGAGAAATCAGCCAAAAGCTATTGGAAAAAATCTTGCTATTGTGTAAACAGAGGTGTTTGGATAAAAGAGGTGTGAGGGTATCAAAGGAGAAAAAGAAAGAAATAAAAAAGGAAAGAAAGAAGNGAAGGAAGGGAGGGAGGGAGGGAATCCTTCAGGGGCTTACAGAGACAATTTGAATTTTTAATTCTTCTCTGACATTTTCTTTTCATAATCACTCACTCTGATAACATAGTTCCACAGGTTTTGATGGATCTGCTGCTATCACCTTCAAACCTGAGGCTTCTGGGGTGTCCCGGGGAGGCAGGGGCTAGGATTTCAAAGGAACCAGTAAACACACATTCCAGCTGGGCTGCAGCCAGGATTCAATTCAAACTGAGCAGCACAAAGAATAATTCTTAAAAATGAGGAAATGTGGGTGCCTCTTTGGGGGCTTTAAGAAAAGTTGAGCTCTTTTGACACAAATCCAGTATGCAATTACAAATCACCTCACGGAGTCAGCTGTCTGCTTAACCTCTTTAAGTTGCTCAGAATGCAGAGACAGGGGCAATGTTTTAAATGATGCCCTGCAGTTTGCAAGTCATTGACTGTACATTTCTGGGGAGGAGTACAAGGGTTTGTTTCTTGCTATGGCAAAGAGTTAGAGAAAGTTTCAGGTGGCTACTAATAGATTTCACAAGTTTTTTCTGGTTACCATCCTGTGTCAGGTCTGTCCCACATCACCTTGCATTAAAAGCATCCCTAACTAGCTGCATTTTGGGTGTCTCTCTCAAATTAACCTGGTCCCATTAGGTCACAGCACATATGTCCAAATGCTGCTGTGACTATGATTTTCCTAAGCTAGCTACAGTTTATGGGCATGAAACTTTTATCAGGACATGTATAACTAAAATAGCCCAGCACTAGAAGGAAGCTGGAAACAAAGATCCACCCAGCTGGGAGAAGTCTGATTGCTTCCTAAAATAAAGCAAGAATAAAAGAATTTCCTCAGTTTTTCTCAGACAGAAGATTTCCAAATCACTATTCCAGCACTCACTGGGTCAATAACAGTACATACACAGTTGTAACAGCAGTTTCTCAGGCTACACTAATAAAAAGGATTATTTTATCACACGTATTCTGAATTTTCCAAGTTTGTTAAGCCCTCTGACATCCTACAGAGGAAAAATTAATGCAATTTTTATTTTGTGAAAGTGGAAACTTATTCAAAGTGTAACCCATAGGACAGTTAAGAGGCTGAACATGTAGATATGTAGAGTCTAAGCAGGGCAGGATAACTTGAAAAAGGATACATGTAAGGTAGAAGTGATAGACACCTGTAAAATAATGAACAATGCAATGAAGTTGGGAGGGTAAGGATTTCATCTGTAACACAGTGGAGGAGCTGTGGGAATTCCAGGCAGTGATTCCAGGCAGCCCACAAAGTGTGTAAGGCAGCAATTTTAAAATAAAGACTGAAACAGAAAAAGATGTGTGCTTTCATCTATCTCCTGTAAGGCAGGAAATGTGGAATCCATTGCCATGTAGTGCAGCAGAGACTGAAAGGATAAAAAGCATCCAAAAGGATTTTTACAAGTGCATAGATATTAGTACCAGAGTTAGTCTGGAGATTTCTAAATCTGTTAAACCTCCAGACCTGGGAGATTACTGCATGCAGCAGGGAAAGGACCATGTAGTGTGTCCACAATAAAAAAGAGTTAGTGCTGTAAGAGACAGACCTTCTGTCTGATTCAGCCAAGCAAGCCTGGGAAATGGAGCAGACACCAAACAGTAATAAGCATTGGCAGCAGCAAGTTTCTCTTCTATAATTCATATTTCCTCAGCATGGCAGTCCCCAGGCCTGGAGGTGCAGTAATTCTATCAGAACCACGCTAGCAGAGCATAAGGTGCTCTCCTGTTCTGTGTTTGTAACTGCTTCATGCCACTCTGGAAATGTCTATCCTGGGTTGTGGAACAGGGCAATTTGGCCCTGTGTACTTTATTGTTTCCTCTGAGGTCTGACACGGACAAATAACTGGCGTGGAGAGAAAAACCCCAATGTCTCCCTGCCAGGTTTAAATGTCGGGATTGCTCTCAGGGGGCTGATCCAAAACTCAACAAAGTCAACAGCAAAAAAATCCTTCATTTTCAAGGGGGCTTGTGATGAGTTTGTGCTAGACAGGAGATCCCAAAAGACATGTCCCACAGACAGACAGACAGACAGACAGACAGGGGAGCATGAGATGATTAGTAAGAGCATTTCAGTTTCCCCATTAAGCAATGGCTTAATAAAAGCAGTTTTCACAAATATTTCACAATAACCAGTGGATGTTACACTGGTGGTTACACATTCAAAACAGCTCCGCAGGCATCAGCAGATGAAACCATTTGGCCAAGTGAATGGAGCTACAAACCAAAGCAAACAGACCCTGGCTTCAAGCAGCAGCAACAATCTTGCCATTAATTCATGCCTTGTTGAAATAAAATAACAGGCAACCCCAGAAAATCCATGTGAAGGCACCTGCCAGCTTCATCAGCAAGTATCCTTCCAGACTCTGATTGCAGGGCAGTCCCTGCAGGACAGTGCAGTCTAAGTGTAGATAATCCAGTGGCTTTCCACTTATGTCCATTCATTGGGGTCAAGGTATGGGATGATGCAGGGTTATTGCCCCTTATTTGGGCTTCAAGCATCAAGAGATATTGGAAGCACTTCTTTTCAGAGGTTGCAGGTGAAGGAGCCTGTGTCAGAGGTATCCTGGAGGAGTGCAGGGATGCTTGAAACATGTCCCAGATGAAGAGATGGACCCTGGCATGCAACCCTTGTCAAGACAGCAGAGAATATGCACAAGAACCAATCCTCACTGCTGGTCCTCACTTCCTGGCTTTAGACACCTTCAGCAACACAAAATGGTCAGAGAAAGTATGAGACTGGGGGTGTTACATCTGGAGGTGTCCAAACCTCAAACATCTAATCCCTCAATTGTTCACTCTCAAAAAAACCCAACATGAAATAAATTTCGTCTCTCCAAGACAAATGATGTTTGAGGGTTTTTTGTTTGGTTGGGTTTGGGGTTTGTTTTTGTTTTGTTCGTTTTTTTTCTAAAGCCCAGGACTCATGAAATTCTCCAGTAAATTTGCCGTCTGGGTAGCAAGAGGATTTGTTACCATAGTGAGTTTCTTTTTCTTCTTTTCTTTATTTCCCCTTTTTTTTCCTTCCCATCTTTTATTTTATTTTTATGAAGTATTCATGTTTATTTCTATGCCCTGGGGGGAAGTTCAAGCCATTTGGCTGTTTAAGATAGCCACGGTCAAACTGAACAGTGCTGCATCTGTGATGGGGGAAATAGGCATCTATTTACAGTGCTGGGGATGTAAACTTGGAAATATGCTTTTTATTTTTATTTTTAACCTGGAATGGAGCTAAGCGTGGCTGCAGACATTTCTCCATTTAGACTGCGGGTCTTTCCAGTAATTATGGCCCAAACCCAAGTCCTACTGACGTAAATGGGATTCTGTCCACTGACTTCAAGAGGAGCTAGACCAGGCCTAGCCTTGAGGAACACAGCCAAGGCAAAAGAAAGCCTTCTGCTTTTCCATCCAAGGAAAAACACTCTGAACTTACAGGATCTTAAGAAACACTCTGAACTATTCCTTCTCCTCTTACCTGCTGCTTTGGGATAACTTTAGGGTCTATCTACTTCCTTTCAAATTCTCACACCACTCCCATAAATACACCTCACCTGTTACAACTCCCAGTTCTCAAACCTATTATAAAACCCTTGGTTGCCAAACCTCTGGAGCTGTGCTAAAATTGGGCAGGATGCTGTCTGCACTTCTGTGGCATCCACATCTCTTCTACCTTGTCTTTCCTTTCTGGCTCTTTACTCTGAAAATCTTCTGAAACCAAGATTTAAAAAAAAAAAATGTAAAAAAAAAATTGAATGGACCCACTGCTTACCATCTCATTTTATAGTGTTTTTATTTTTCACAAGTGTTTGCTCTGCTCACAAGAGATAAAGCTTACAGGCAATTGGTGCCTAAGCTGGTTTCTTTATTGAGGTCAGGTGAGTTTTCCTAAGAGCTTCAGCAGGGAGGATCTGCAGCAGGGCAAGGCAAGGGAGGCAGGGTATTGGAAGTCATTCACCTTCCTCTCACCAGTTAGCAGCCCAACTGAATTAGCCCTGAGACATAGCACTAATTACCCCAGGCAAGGTGCCACACCAGTGTGTGTAACTGTGTGCTGCTCTGTGAGCACACCTCTCGCTGAGGACTCTGACACAGGCTGCCAGGAGAGACAAGCCTTGGCTCTGGAGGCAAAGGGGTTAACGGGAAGGCTGATCTGCAGGCCTGGCAGCTCAGTGGAGCTGAGGATTTGGGATTGTCATAGTTTCAGTTTAAAACTAGGCAGAAATACCAATTATGTATAGTGATTTAGGTTTGCTAATTTTAGATTTTCACAGCCAAACGCACTAAATAAATGTGGTGGGTTTATTTTCTGTTGTGAGATAGGATTAGGAGAAAAACAAAACAAAAAAAAAAGCAGTCCTAAATTTGAAAGGATATAAAGAAAATTTTATTAACAGAACAAAAAAAACCCAAATAACAAATCAGAATAAAACTTTCAGGACACTGTTCCTCTTCTGTCCCCACACCTTCAACAGACAATGCACAAAAAAACAATACTCAGAAATTTCAGTCAGTTCTTCACATCTAAAATAGTCTTTCTTCAGTTCATTTAGAGAGAAAAGTGTCTTTTGCTAATGCTATGGAAAACTCTCTACAAGAAAAAAAATAGTTCTTGTAGCTTAAATCTTCACAAGTGACAGTCACCTGAAATCTGTATTTGTGAGGCTCTTTTCATCTTTCACAGATTTTCTCACAACTGTGCTTTTGGTCTATGTTAATATACTGGGGTGCTATTTTTTAAGGATGAGCTGTTCTACCAAAAATAAGAGTCCCTTCTATTTGTCTCTAAGAACAGAAGTCTTTCCCTTTTATCCCCGGGGCAAGGTTTTTTTACTAAACTTCTAACACTGGTGCCTTTGCTCATATTTGTGGTTAGAACACTACATCCCCCAAAGCATTCTGTGAATTTATAGGAAAAAAACTAAAGTCTGATATATTAAGTATAGCTTTACTATAGCTTCACAAAAGAATTTCACAGCCCAAGCTTAAGGTGACTTTTTGATCCCTTCCACCTAGAATTTTATTCTGTTTTTACAGACCTCAAAGTCTCATGTAGTTGTCTTTACATGGTTTCACTTTTTCCTTCTTCCTAGTTCAAGAGAGAATTAGTGTTAATTGGGTCATTTGTTCTCAAGGTGTATCAATTGAGACAGTTTTTACAGAGTTCTGCCCTGCTGAGTAGTTAATTCAGTCCGAGCTTTGCATCAGGACCACGGCTCGCTCCGCTTCTCTCCGCTGGCCACATGCAATCCGCCGGCACCGTCTGAGCCACGGCGGTTGTTTCTGGCCTTGAAGCTGCCCTTAGCACGGACCACGGCGGCCACCGGGTGCTGATTCTCACCGCACAGCTGCTGCTGCTGCCGATGCANCTCACCGGCCCGGTCATCACCCCGCTCACCGGCCCGGGCACCACCCGCTCACCGGGCTCACCAGCCCTCTCCAGCCCTCTCCACCCCGCTCACCGGGCTCACCAGCCCTCTCCACCCCGGTCACCGGGCTCACCAGCCCTCTCCAGCCCGCTCCAGATGGAGAATCCCGGACAAGACGTGGGGCCGGCCCGGGCCCGGCCCGCACCACAGCCCGCTGCCTTCCCGAAGGCCGGGAGTCAAGAGAGCCGCTCCCGGGCCTCCTTGTCCTTAAATGTGTATTTGCAAAGGCGTATCTTTTCATAGGTTTAATACTATGACAATATCAAACATTTGCCACTCAGGGCCAATGCATGACAGGGATGTGAAGGAAATGCAGAACACGTGAGGTGAAAGAGGAAGGCTAGATACATGAGAGAGTTGAGAGCAATCTTGGTTTTTGTAGGGGATGTGTCTCCTGCCCTTGCACCCTCTGATTTCTGTCTTTTTCCCATTGCCACTGTCCATGTGTCCCATTGCCACCTCCCAGATCCCTGCTGCAGGTAATGGGGCATGGGGTGAGAAGATTGCTTCTGGCAAGATTAATTTGAAGTCCTTGGCAGAACTTTGGGGAGCCATCAAGGCTTTCCAGCTATCTGCTACCTCCAAGCTCCAAGCGCCACTTTCCAGACACAGCAATAAACCTCCTGACACCATCAAAGCAAGCACACTGGTCAACTCAGCCAAAGCCAGACAGAGGCACATCCTGTTGTCCTGAGGACTCTGCTGGTCTTCAAGCTTGCTGAGAAGAGGACTTCTGTAAGAAAAAGACAGAAAGTGACACAGTGTGATTCCAGATTGCTCTTTTGAAATTCTTTACATCATTGATATAAGCCTGGGAAATCTGCAGTCCATGGTAAGCCCATGCATGCCTTCTCACATTTGAAAGGCTGAGAAGTAGAACCATCTGCTGATCATGAGACAGGCAGTGGTCAACCGACCTGCATCATTCCACCAAAAGTTTAGCAAAAGATAATCCAAAAATTATAAAAAATGTATTATTCTAAGCTTGTTTTTTCTTTCTCCTTTATCTGCCTGAGAAAGTCATCACCTCCTGAGAAACAAACACACCAATTTGAAAGCAAGAAGAAAAAATATTTTTACCATTTGTTGCACCCATTGACTCAGCACTGGGGAGCAACTGGGAGGTTCAACTGCATAGACAGTAAAATGTGGAACAGGTGAAATTCTCTAAAATGCTGAAATTTTCTAAAATGTTTGGGTCAGGAAGGCCAAGGTGAAGCTGAAACTGAACCGGGAAAGAGCCCAGAGTCCTGAGGGAATTGGCTGGTGGGGTTGCCAAGCCGCTGTCCATGATACTGGAAAAGTCCTGGCAGTCAGGTGAGATTCCAGGTGACTGAAAAAAGGGAAAAATTGCACCTGTCTTCAAAAAGGATGGAAAGGAAGACCCTGGGAACAGCCAGCTGTCAGCTTCCCTTCTGTGCCTGGGGAGATGATGGGACTGACTGGAAGTTCTGCTGAGGCTTGTCGAGCACAGGGAGGTACCATATTCATCATCTGGGAAATCAGGTGGCAAGGATTTACTGACAGTTCTGTGTGAGGCTAGGTAAAGCTTGGGCCAATTGAGAAGCTTTGGTGCCAACCTCTGCAAACATACTGGTAGCAAATTCTTTCCAAAGAAGGCAACACAAATCAGCAGACGTGCCTCAAAGAAAATTCCACTCATGGTGTGGTGTTCAGGAGAGCTGGTTGCAGGCTAAAGCAATAACAGAACAGTTTCCCACAAAAAAAAAAAAAAAATATAAAAGCCAAACAAAAAAATAAAAACAAAACACCCAAAAACTTCAAACCAAACCAACAACTAAAACCCCCATAAAACAACAAAAACCAACCAAAAAAACCCCAAAACCATCCGACACACAAAAATTTAAAATATTAGATTTATTTCTCAAGTTGAAGCAATGTAAAATATTTTTCTGCCAGCAAAGGAGTGGCTTCCAAGACAGAAATATGCCATTGAGAAGTATGCCTTGCTCATTCTATATAAACCATTAACATCTCCTGGAATTTTTCATCCCTCTGGCGTAGCAGGATTGAAACCAGAATTCTAAAGGGACTACACAGACTCAGAGAGGCTACAGAAGCTGCACTTTTAAAAAGTAGGCAATTTGAAAATAATCAAGTACGTAACCAAATTTCTTATTCTTATGTTTGGCCACAGTATTTGAGTAAATCCATTAGTCAGCCAAGTGTGCCATAATTTTCCACATATTCTTCTTCTGCTTTGGATTTGCAGCTGTTCAGCAGAGATTCAAAGACCAGAATCTGGCCCTGGGTAACCATCAGTATAGGCTTATGTACTCATTTGTTTTTTCTTTGTGAACAAACCACTTGCAGAGAAGGCCAGGCTGTGTTTTTAGTTATAATATACCTGAATTATTGCCACTGCCTTCGTGGGCTACAGAGTAACTCAGATCAAAATTTGGGGTGAAGTCCCAGAGGTATTTCAGGATAGGCCTGAAATAGGTTCTTTGCTGTCTTTTAGAGAAAGCAGTAGTCAGGCTCAGAGTGGGAGAAGTAAGCAAACATATATAAGCCCGAAATTGCTTCTCCAGTTCAGATTGTCCGTGGAATCCCAAACATCTGGAGTTCATTACCATGCTGGTTTCATTGAAATAATTGGTTAATTAACTTCCTTTTCACTTTCTCTCCTCCCTTCTGTTTTTCTCAGCACCCAGTTCCCAGGTGCTGAACTCAGTTTGGAAAAAACCCTCCAGAACTAAGCTTCATCCATGGCAATTTGGCCCATAGGAAAATATTTCTATTCAGTCTTAAACAAATAGTTTGTAGTGCTTATAGCATCCCATCATCAGCAAGCTTCTTCTCCTTACAGAAACTAAAACTGTTTTGGTTTTTTGGGGTTTTTTTTTCCATTAGCTGGTCACAAATTTTGAAGTAAGCAGGGTAAGAAAGACACATTTATTTGGCTTATGAATCTTTATAGTGTGTACACACATATATATGTATGTGTGTGTGCATATATATATATATATATATGTATGTATGCATATATATGTATATCTTTATACTTACAGGAACTTCCTAAATCTATGGTAAATCTAGGATCCCACTTGACTGGGAACTGAGACTGGGAACTGAGGCCTCTTATGAGCACCTCATTAAGGAACAGAACATCTTCCTCGAGTGGAGGATGGAGGCTACTCTTAGAAAAGCAGAAACTGGATAATCCTGCCCAGAGGTGAAAGCTGGAACAGACCAAAATGCCACGTTAGCACCACTGGAGCCCCAAACAATACATGTCTCAGAAACACCAAATGGACCATAGCAATTTTTTTTTTTTTGGCTGAACTTTAAAAAAAATAAAAATAAAAAGAGAAAGGGAATGAGGATAAAATCTTTTTTGTTGCATCATGACAGATGCAACAGCTGTAAGGGCATGATGACACAGCTTCTGTCTGGAGCAGCACGCCTGAGCAGAGCAAAACCTCAGCGGTGTAAACAGAGACCTGGTAAAAAGCATATAGTTTCACAGACCCAGCAAAGCCAAGCCTCAAACTGCAGCACTTTTTGGAGTTTTCATTTCCATCTGTCACCATGGCAGATAGATGTTGTCTGTCTCTGGGATTGTCTGTTGGCTCAGGACCCCCAACTGCCACACAGAAGGGTCTGAGAGCCAAATGTGAATGCATCTGTACAGATCCATGTCCCACCACTACCATCTCCTCAGTCTCAGTAAAAATGCCTGAAACGAGAAAAATGACAGATCTCAGAATTTTCTACATCATCCTCCAGGCACATTGGCTTTTCAATCTGAAAATTTGGTGCCTAGAGTAAAATGAAAATGGATTGTTGCTGCGTGCCGTAAGTTTTTAGGTGAAGACAAAGTATTTTAGAGTTGCCACTCTGAATCAAGCTCCCTCAACAGAGGGAGGGTGTTGAGATCTGGTCCGGGGCCAGACCTTTGGTGAAGGAACAGCACCCAGCACACAACTCCCTCCTGGAGAGATCCATTCTTTGTGCTGCTTCTTGCAGATCAACACTGTCTAACCACCCTTCAGCCTGCAGAAAAGACAAATTGTTTATCAGACTGGGGGGTTTGCCAGTGTCAGGCCTCAGAGCTGCCCTCAAAACTTGATTTTTTGGTTGCCAGAATGTGTATTAACCATAACAGTTGTTATTGCCATATGATGAAATACATACTTCAGGAGACACCAAGACTGAATACTTTAAGCAAAGTGTGTTTATAGTGAGGAATTAAAGTGAACCCCTGAGGAGAAAAATTGCAATGTAATTAAGCACAGAAACATCAACCAGCCACCACAATCTGGCTTATAAGAGAGCAGATGAAAAACTGTCCTTTATCAGGTTAAGTTTTACTCCTGATGACTTTATTTTGCACCTACTGTATCTATTGAAATTGCTATCATCATTGTTAGTTGTTATTACTTTAATTCTGGGAAAGAATAGTGAAGAATTTGGATGAATCCCAAGGAAATAAAATACCTGGGTTGCAGATGTGACAGAAGTTCCCTCAGCAGGAATCAAGACAGTTAAACTGACGGGCGGACAGTCACCTTATGGCTTCTTTTTGCTTAAACAGAACAAATAGGCCAAGAAGGGGATTTTCTTCTGTGCC
Source organism: Sitta europaea (assembly GCA_013400255.1). NCBI lineage: Eukaryota > Metazoa > Chordata > Aves > Passeriformes > Sittidae > Sitta > Sitta europaea. The sequence goes on along the minus strand of VXBS01003685.1, from coordinate 1,455 downwards.
CTGAGGCATTCACTTCACAAATTCCAGCTTCTCTGACAGTCATATATCCTGGGTGATATTCAAAGGTCTGGGATGGCATCTCTTATAGGGATAAGCCAGCTTATTCTTCAGATGACCAAAAAAAGCAAGTAGCAGGTGTGGAAAAGCATGACTGGTGTGGAAAGGGTATGCAGAAACTGATGCTTCCTCTCCAAACAGATGGTTTGGAGATGTCATTGTGAGATGATATTTGTAGACACCATTGCAAAGAAATATGGGAGGTATTTCTTCTACAACACCTCAAAATAAACTGCTGAACTATTTGCTGGTAAGTAGTATAGATATTAAAGATGAAACTGCTGAGGATTGAAAAATAGGAAAAAAGAAAGCCCAGATAAATCTGGGTTCAAAAAAAAAATAATGAAGGGCGAAACTGCACTATAAGCACAGATATTTGTTTAATATAAATAGATGGTTACTTTGGAAAAATAAATCACTGGTAAAGTTACCTGCCAAATGACAACCTGTTTCTTTCATGTTCTCCTAGGTTCACAGGCAGGATACCAGGCTGGACATAGACCCCTGGTGCATTACATTTGCTGTCAATTTGGTTTTGTTTTTAGGTCTACAGTGAAATCAGACAATAGGCTTGGTAAATGGGCCCGCAACTTCCATGCACAACAAGTAATTGTATGCTATTCCTTAACTGTGAAGAAAAAAAATAGTCAATTTTCAGTCTCCCAAAAATTCGGCAGTTATGCTGTAGCATCCTTGATGATGTAAATAAGAATACCTATATTTAACACCTTAACAGATGTAGGTCCCAAGGAAATTAAGATTTGCTCTCATGGGTGTAGTACCAATGTTGCAGATCTGAGCCTTGATCCTGTGCCCATTCACAGAACAAAATCTATTCAGCAGCAACAAAGAACTACTTTTGCATTAAGCATGATGATGTTCCATTCATTCTTGAAAAGAAGGTGCTAAGCTAAAGACCTAAGTGTGTCTGAATCTCAGATTGATATTAAACACAATGGTAACTTAGATATTTGAGAAAATACACCTCTGCTGATGTGCTAATAAAACTTCAGTCCAGCAAGGCACAAATGTATCTGATGAATTACAGAACATGATTTTGTCTCTTGATCTTCCAGAGGAATCATAATTTCTTCCACATGGATCTTTGTTGACCCTTTCCATTTCTGGGTGTAACTTTAAGATCTTTTTACTTTACATCAAAACTCTTTTAAAACAAACATTATTTCCCTTTCTATATCTGTAAAGTATTATCATGCTCTGTTCCTAACTAGGAGCCTTAGTCACTGTTATCATCTTAGGTAAATAAATAGTAGTTCTATTATGATGATGGCCCAATAAGTTATATGTATTCAAAATAAATATCTGAGGCCTTGAAATGAGGGTATTTCCTAAAGCAGTGGAGTTCTTGGCTGTGAGGGTGTTGGGGGTTGAGTTCTC
>VXBS01003683.1:53887-120127 GCA_013400255.1 Sitta europaea | reverse complement strand
TGGGATGGGATGGGATGGGCCCTTGTGTGCTCCCTCGCCACAGCTCCGTTAGTGAGTGTGCTCGTTGGGTCATTGCTGTTCAACTTCCCGCATCAACACATCAAATCTGTTTTGGAAACAGCCTCGTTCAATTACTGTAATAGCAGTAAAAACACGCTATGAGCATGGCAGGAATGGTGATGAATGAGGCAGAGAATGACTCCCTTCTCCGTGTTAGCAATTCAGATTTGAATAAAACAGTCTAAGAGGTGAATGTGTTATTCTGCCTCTCATCCTTCTCGTTCTTTCCGTCCTCCCCTGTTTTCATTAAGCATGATGTGTGTTGCTGTAATGCAGATCACTTTGCTGCTGGATGTGCTGTTCCTGCACAGTTATTTAATTTGCTGTCTGTGTTTCAGTGTATTCTGTTACTTGCTGTGCTGGAGCTGTACAAGTTATCAGTCTTTCACACCTCTCTGTTATTTAAGTATAGTCTGAAATCTTTTAAATTAATACTCCCTTTTTGTTTTGTTCTTTCTTTCCTTTAATTTCTTTCAAATGAAGCAAATGAATGAAAAAAAAGCACTGGTGAGATATTTATTTCAGTGTTTCAGTTATTCATGATTCTGCTACAAACATCCCAGCTGCTGACTTTCATTTATTATCTGGGTGACTGTGGATATGCACATCATCCCTAAAACAATATTCATCTCCAAGCACCACAAGCCTTGCCTTTCCTGATTTCCTGTTATTTGATCCCTGATTTGCAGTTATGCCAGAGAAATGGAACTGAGCAGATGATGAGTATTTAAAAATTACTAATTTGAAAGCATCTGACAAACTGCCACACAACAGATTAACGGCTGAATGGTAAAATTACTCTTAACTGGACTCCAAATGGGGATGAGAAATCTCAGAGGAGAGAAGCCTTTCAGTAAAAAATGTTTGGGTTTGTGAGAGATATCTTGGGAAAACCTGTGCCCCCAGACAAAGCCTGAGAGTGTTTGTTCATGTGGTCATTGCAGAAGCACAATCTTCTCTGGGGCAGCCAGCACTGCTCTGCCTTGCCCATGGCCTCGTGGGGAAGGAGCTGTGGCTGCTTCAATCCCACAGCTGCACCCAGGGCCCTGCCAGAGGGCTCCCAGAGCACCCAGGCAGTGCTGGGGCTGTCCAAGCATAGGGCTGGGTTACAGCAGGACTCACAGACAAAGCCCTCTGCCCTGCTGGGTTACAACAGGACTCACACAGGTCTCACAGACAAAGGCCTCTGCCCTGTTACAGCAGGACTCACACAGCACTCACAGACAAAGCCCTCTGCCCTGCCCTGCCCCGCAGTGAACACGAGCACAGAGGGTGCCTGGCTGCCCCAGCCCCGAGCAGTGCCAAGGACTCAGAGTACTGGCAAAGAGCTGTGGCCTTCATCCAAGGATCCGACTTGTTGGCCAGATCCAACAGATTCGGAGGTGTCCAAGAAGCTGGCATCTTTTCTGTCCTCTTTTTCTATATGCTGCAAGTTAAAAACACCAACAATGGGTCTCGTTTAGACCTCACTTGTGATCTGAGCAGTTCATTACTGCCCCTGCCACAAGCTTTCAGCTGTGAATTGCACAATGCCAGGCACACGCAGCGCAGATTTATTTTCCCCTCTCTCTTTCTATTTGCCAGCAGTGTGATAGAGCTGCCAGGGGCTCTTCTCTGTTAATTTTGGGAGGCAAACAAGGGCTTCCTGCTAAGTTTTTAGAACAATATATGACAGCCATTTCTCTGATGTCCTCTAGGCTTACATGCTAGCCTGTGTCTGGAGTGTGAAAATGTCCTGATGGGTCCCAGCACTGACCAAGATGAGATTTCTCTCTTGAGAAATTAGACTGCTGCTAATTACCTGTGCAGGAAGAAAGGCTTGGTGTGTTTCTGGGATGCAGCCAAACCTGAATTAAAGTCAAAACAAGGGGAGATACTCCATGGTGTAAACATTGTTGGCATGCATAACTTCCAGCAGTTCATTTAAAAAATTAGAAGGTTTGAAAACTGTGAGAATAAGATAGAGAAGAGACAAAATTCATTTTCAAAGGTTTCTGAGAAAAGAGTTCCTGTTTTTCACTCAGTCAGACCTCCACACGCCTTTGGTATAGATTATGCAGGAGATGTGTGCATAGGCTGTAGCTTTGAATCTTTATTTACAGATGGTAAAATAGTAACTTATTCAGATCCTCCACTGTTGTCCCTGCATAATACACAAAATTAAAAAACCTTTTGGGTTGAAAATGACACCCCTGTGCATTAATTTTACCAGGGCTGTGAACAGCTCTTGTTCGGGTTATGTAAACTTCCCTCCATCAAGTAAAGATGTCATTTGCAAAGAATCCAATAGCTGTTTCTGGGCATGTTTAGAACCACATTTCCAAAGATTTTTTTTTTTTTATGTAATGACCCTTAAAGATCAATTTACATTGAAACACGCTGAAATTAAATTTCTGTTCCTGTGTTATGAGCAGCTTTCAATTCCATGGTGAATGATGTTAGCTGTCATTTGACATTCCAGTGTAAGATCTCACTTGTAACCCCTTCATCTATTCTAATGAAAGGCAGTTTATTGTAACCTCCTGCTGATTACAATATTTTTATTTCAGACATCTGATCTTGATGTATTGAAGCAGATTTCTAAGCATGAATACAGCTTATTCAAAATCTGCTCACCTGTGACAGTAAAAATAGCAGGCACCTTGGTCTGGTGTGGGTTCCCTAAATTGTTAATGTTTTCCTGCCTTGGTATGCAGACTGCTTCTCCATCAGGACTACGGATGGTGCTAACACCTAAACCTTCTCATCTACTGCAAGTTGATTTCTTTTCCCCAGGAATTGTGCGAAAGATGCCTCTGTAAATTGCCATTGTTTTGACCAAATAAACCAAACCTCACAAATGCAAACAGATTTAGCTGAGAATAAAAGCACGAAGCTGGGATACCTCAAAGTTCCTTGTTTAGATTTAAAATCTTGCTCCATACAAACAGATTATGGCATAGAAAATTGTACTATGACAAATTCATGGATGTTTCTTATTTTAAATATGCTCTTTATAAATGTGCCTTTGAAAAAGCAAGGCTTGCTCTCAAACCAGCATCATTCTGAAAATGCTGTGACACCTCAGAAAGTAGGTTTCATACATGTTGGAAGACATACCAGAGGCTCATCACTTTGAATTTCTGTTCAGGCTATTAGTCATAACTAATCTCACATTTTATAGAATTTTTTCCTGATTCCTTTTCAACATTGAACAATTCGATTAAGTCTAATGAATGGATCTTTTGGGATTCTTTATAAGTGAGGATAAAAGGAAATAAAAAGTTGTTTTGGCAACAATCTCTTTGAAGTCAATTTATCTAGAGAAGAAAAATGTATTTGATAACCATCTACTGCAAAATTATAAATTATTACAGAATTGCATAAATGTCTGCTGTACTCTTGAACTGTAATTGTCAAAAGAGAATTTCATTTAATCTTACTGGAGGGCACTTACCACTTATTTGATCTGAATTCTTTGATATTTTTATTCTAAGTACTTTATGATTCATAATGCCATTCTTTAGTCCACATATAACAGCCTCCAGAAGCAGAGATGGCTGAAGAATGGCAATTTCAATTTGTGACATCTTTTGTAGATATTTCTTTTTCTATTTCCATACCATTTTAAAGCATAATTTTGGAGCAGGATTCAGCCAAAGCACCCATTTTGCAACTCAAGAGGGTCAGACATTTTATTCAGAGTCTCCTTTTTTTCCCTTAGTCTGTCCTCAAAAACCTGCCAATAAAAAACTTTGAATCAATACCCTCCTTTTAAACAGGCTGGTTTAGCAAATCAGCTTATTTAGTTGAGGAGAAAAAGAAAAAAACCCCATCCAACCAGTGCAGCTCTGAAGATGTTGCAGCCAGCAGCGCTGCAAAATACTGAGATCTTGACTTTGATTAAAATAATTTAGAAGAAAACAGGTTTTGTACTGGCTGATAAATACTGGTACTACTTGAACATTATTCAAATCAGTGTGAGATTGAGCCATGGCTCTTAGAGTCAAACAAACAGTGCTAGGTTCAGTAGACATACTGAAACCAGGACATTGTTTTCCGAAAGTTTATACAAATATTTCTTGATCTGACACAATATTTAAGGCAGAAAAGCTCAGTAAACTTGAATGTGATTTCAGCAAGGTAGTCTGGAAACTTTTATTCATTTTGCTGAAGAATGGAAATAAATGGGATAAAGAAATAGATATTTCACAGTTTAAGTTATTTTAGCTGTTGCTTTTTTCTGTATGCATTGTGGAAAAATACTATGTAAGTCATTAAAATCCGTTGATTTATAGTTTTATGTAGCCAATCTTTCTTGCTTAAGAACTAAAACAATTAAAACGCAGCTTCTGAACCTCTTTTGAAGAGATTGTACCTGGCAGGTTCATTTCTGTTTATTTGTTACTCCAATCTAGAAATAAATTAGAATTATTTTAGCTGAAAAAACCCTTAATCTATTTGTCCAAATGACTGGTTTGAAAACAAACACGTCAGGGGTTCTTTGTGGTAACTTGTACATGCCCTATGCTGTGCAGGGACAGCCTGGCCCTTCACCACAGTGAACACCACGGTAATGGGGCTTTTTTGCCTCCCCAGAAATAACAAGGAGGGAAGAAAGGCCCAGAAAAATCAGTAAACCAGCCAGAAAAGTGGCTCAGACACTGGGAATTGCAGGCAAATGGTCTGAGCCACACAGCGGTGTCACGTACAATTTGCTGCACAGCTGGGAAAGGTGAGGCTGGGACAGGCACAGAGAGCTCCTGGGAACAGGGAAAGAGCAGCTGGAAAGTTTCTCTGTGGGGAAGGGCAGAGTCACATCCTCCTGCTGGACATTATGCTCTTGAAAGTCTCATCTGCCAGGGTGGAAGCAAAGCCAAAGCCCCATCTCCATGTTAAAAATTGTTTAATGCTTGGCCCAAGAGCTGGAGCCCTGACACTGCTGTCCTGTATTTATGTGCCTGGTCTTGCTATGCCCAGTGTGTGCACAGATGGAAGGAAAAGAAGCAAAGCCCTTACTGGAGAAGGGATTTGGTATCTGCAGCAATCCCTCATGGCCCATTGCATCCTCTATCACTGTGCTGGGAAGAGAGGTTATTCTAATATTGCTGCTACTAATGTTGAGATTAAAATATTGGATGGGGACTGAGAAATTCTGAGTTAATTTTCTGGCTCTGTCAAAAAGCAGTCTAGAGGAGTTAGTTAAATCATTTAATCTCTGCGCCTCACATCCTTATCATCTGACAATTTTGTATCTCACAGGGCTGTTATGAAATGCAGTGCATTAATGTGAGTCATTTCCATTCTGCAATGATGGTTTCCATGTACTTGGGGAGATTGAGGCTTTCTATTTGCATGAAAGCAGTTGTTTGCTCATGAAGTGTTAGTCACAAAGCAGCAGTAAGGCAAAAATGCCTGTCATTCAGTAAGCTGTGACTAATGTTGTTTCCACATCTGTATCTACAGCAATTCAGGTGGAAATGATTTTCCATTTAAAATGCATTGATTTTTATTTGTTGAAATAGACTCAGGCAGACAGACCCTTTGATACCAGAGCAAGGACTCAGACAGATAGGTCTGTCTGGGAATACTTGTTCAGCTCAAGTGGGAATGAAATCAGAAAACCCCCAAAATATTATTTAGTCATGTCCATTAGGGGAGAGGCAAAGTGCAGTTGATCTTTAAAGATACTTTTCAATGGCTGTACTCTAGGGTTCTGAGAAACTTGGTTTGAAGGTAGCTCCTCCTGAATGTAGTAGCTGAACTTGTTATTTATTTGTTTGAAAATTCTGTCCTGGAGTCCTTAATATCAGAAGTATGCTGAGTATTTGGCAGTAGCTTGTAAACACATTTTGCAAGAATTCATAACATTAAAAAAAAAGTATTCTTGTGAATTGAGCAACCTTGAGCTCACTTGATCTTGGGAGTACAGCTTCTTCCATGGCTGCTTTGGCTGTCCCTGTGTGTTGAGTTGCAGACACAGCCAGGCACCGTGGCATTGCTGGGGTGCTGTGGCTCCACAGCTGCCTGCAGAGGTTGCTGATGGCATTCTGCAGCATCAGTCCCACATTCACCCCAAGCCCTGCAGCATCCTGAGACCCAACAGCAGGCCTGTGAGTCACTGTGGTTCTGGTACTGCACCCAAAAATCCATCTGTAGTCGAGACAACACAATACCTGCCAGTGATATGTGAGTAGAAACAGGCGCCGTTTATTTTGAACAGCAAAGAGCAGACTGGGAAGGAATTGTTTAGTGGAGGTTAATGCCATGCTGCAAAGAACATTAATAAAAGCAAACAAGAAACAGGCTATGCAGCAATTTCTGACCAAAATAGAATAACCTCCAAAACAAATACTCTTCTCTTACTTCGTTCTCAAGCTTAGAGCTCCTGTAGTGTAATAATAACTTTGATGATTTCTGAAGGGGATTCTATTTTTCTCTGAAAATGTTTACAGCCCCATCAGATCTAATTATTCCTGACTTTTTCTTCAGCAGTTTTTCAAAGAGATTGAGTACAACAGCATTTATCTTTTCAAGAGAAGAAGAAAGGAGATAAAAATTGTGAGGTAGCTATTCTCCTGGAATATGGGCTTTTACATTTCCAGATAAATGAATATATTTAACTAGGCCACAATGAGTAATATGTAATACCTTCTATTTCATTGTGTTGAAATAGATCATGTTGTTCTCTTATTATCATTTAATATTTATTTTAGTCTTAATTGCCATGATAATTCTCATTTTAGTAGATACTGAGGTGATTAAGAAGAAAACTTTCCTGGAGCCATGATGAGAGCATTTGTAAAGCACTGATGGCCCTGCCATGACCAGCATGGATTCCAGCACCAAGTGACAGCTGTGGCTGTGCTGAACCTCAGGCTCTGCCAAACCATGGCCCAGGGCTCCCTCAGGCTGCCTCCCCTGCAGGGGCAGGAGAGCCAGGGCACACACAATCCTTCCCTAACATTAGTCCAAGGCTTGTATGAATCCTGGACACTGCATTTAAGGGCCATGTTCAGTGAGACAAGTGGCACCTGAGCTACCTGGGCAGCTTCTCTGCTGGCCACTCTTGCCCCCAGGGAATGGCAGGGTGGCTCTCACTTCGTGCAGGAGTGCCAGGGGAGTGCAATCAGCTGCATCCTGAGTGGAGAAGCTTCAGCTCTCCAGTGTCATCAGTAGCTTTGGTGTGGCTCCTGAGCTGGCAGCATCTGTGCTGTGCTGTGGTGATGCTCTGATCTCCTCACCTTTGCACACGGCCAGGGACACAAAGCCTCACCAAGATGTGGTGAGCAGCTCCTGGTATGTGACAAATCTCATTTCCCTGCAGCCTGGCACTGAAGAGCAGCCTCCAGCCCTGGGGACAGCCCCGAGTGTTTGTCCCCTCCCCTGACCCCAGAGACCAGCAAGAGGATGCAGTGTGTCTGAATCAGCACAAAAGGTTATGTTAGAGGTTAGGAAAAAATTCTTCGTTGAAAGAGTGATTGGGCACTGGAATGGCCTGCCCAGGAGGCAGTGGAGTCACGGTCCCTGGCTGTGTTTAAAAAGAGCCTGGGCGTGGCACTCAGTGCCAGGTTTCGGTTGATGAGGTGTTGGGTCATAGATTGGACTTGATGAACTCAAAAGATATTTTGCAACCTAGTTCATTCTGTGATTCTGCAGAAATGCAGATTTTTGTTCATTAGAGCCACAGCCAGGGCAAGGAGACAATGCAGAGACCGAGCGATGGCATCAACAATCCCCAAAGCAGCCCTGGGACTCTCAGGCTGGAGCCTGCTTATCCTGCAGGGGGAAGTGAGCCAGCAGCTGCTCCCACTGCCAGAATGTTCCAGCATGGATCTGCCTGCTGGCTGCACCCCTTGGGATCAGCTGCTGCCACATGGACCCGGGAGTAACTCCTTTATAAGGAAAAAGAGCAACACAAACCTGTTTTAATGTCCTGGCTATTAATATATGTTTTGTATGATAGACCAAAAAGATTCACTGTGTCACACAATTGGTTTTTTTCAGGTATGCAGAAATTCTCAGCTCTGAGTTCTGGTGTGAACAAAATTGATTTTATTTTTAGAATCAAAAACTGAAGAGAGATGACTGTAAAATTCTGAGAAGTTTTGCTGACAGTTTTTAAAATTGTAACTATTAGTAAGAATATTATGACTGGTGTAGAAATCTATGGCCAGGAGGAGAGTTAATCACCTGTAAAATGACTTATTTCTGCAACATAAATATCCTTTCTAGGATTGCAGGTATTTGTGTCATTGCACAGAAACATTTGTATTGTAACTATGTATCATTATTTATCTACTGTTAAATTAATGCAGCAGTGTTAAAGGAGACAGAAAACAACTAATAACTGCTACTTTTAAAAATATGCAATCAGCAGTGTAATAATAAGTAAGTTCACTCAAATATATTAAGTTTTCACTGTTAAAAAACAAGTCTCTTGTGATCAAAAGAAAGGGAGGACTCGTACTCAAATAAATTTACCACTAGTTTTACTTCATCGAAGCTGAAATACGAATTTTCATTGCAATTCAGTCTTTTCTAAGGGAGACAATGAAGGGAGACAACATTGTTTTGTTACCATTTTTTTTCTCTCATTATAGATAAAAAATATATTTGCTAAGATATGTCATTGCTCTTCTAGTTGCCCTCACAGCACGAAGCATGATTGCTATTTCTATATTCTTATTATGTCCAGACCTGGTTCCTCTGGCATTTCATTAATCTAATCACAGAAGTCATATGCTAACAGTTCAGCTCTTTACCCTCCCAACTTCCATCTCATTCCTTGTCCTTATTAAAAAAGAAATCTGAAACAAATGGAATTACAGTTTTACTACTCCTTGGCACCTACTGGGGCTGGCTGGAGCTGCGCCCAGGGCTGCTGAAAACTCCCTCAGGCATCAAACCCTGCTTCAGACTGTGGTCTGCATTTCTCAGCAATTATTTATAATACTTTTACTATCTCTGAAGCACAGTGGCTCTTTAAAGAAAACTCCATAAGATATAATATTAATATGGAGGGGTTTTATCTCTCTCAACAGTACCTTGCTGTGCTTAGCAAAGCTCCTGCTAATGCCCATGGACATGAAGGTTTAACCATCTGATTTCCTTCTTGTTTGGCTCTGGGGGAGTTTTCAAGCCACTGTAGCACCTGGATGCCTGGAACATCTCCCTGCCTGTGCCTGGAGGGGCACACGGGGCTCTCCTGGGGTGACACCACCTTTGCTGCAGGTCCCATCCCCAGCCAGAGCCTGTTCCCTTGCTCAGCCTTGCTTTCTGGGGTTCTCTGAGCTGCCAAGCTCCAAACATCCCTCAAATCCTCTCCTGCAGGAGATGAGGATGGAGGGCGATCAGTGCCAGCTGAGTTCTTAGGGGGACCCATATGAGCTGGTCCTGGACTCTTAGCTTATACCCATATCTACCAGGGAAAGAATATTTTAAGCACACAGAAATGCATCCAGCTATTTCAGCACAGGGAAAAGTATTGGTATTACTGAGACCATTATACAACACTTTCATTAGTCCAAGGGAAAGTTTTCTAGAAACTGGGTTAAACAATTTACAGCAAAAATTGTGTACTTAAGCTTGGAGCAGGGCAAGCTGACCTAATAGATTTTTCCCATTTCTCACCTCTAAAACCCAGTGCAGTCTATTTTTTAAATTTTTTTTTTTTTTTTTTTTGTGTCAGTGATCAGTGGAGCATATCTGTGTTTGCTGGGAAAGGGATTAGCTATAACCATCTTGTACTTGCTTTGACATGTGCTTTGTCTTTTTATAAAAAACAAACTTTAAAAATTCATAGTTAATGAGGCCTCAGATTCTTATAAGCAGTTTAATCAGGCTGTGCCAGTACAAGGCACGTGGTTAAACATAGTCTCTTCTAAGCAAGGGCATGACTTGCTGCTTTTAAAGCACGATATCTTTTGCTTTTGGGCCTCTGAGTCTTGACTTATGTTTCATCTTTCAATTAAATTCCCTTCAGACATGAGAATTTTGTCAATGCTCATTTCTCCCACACAAAAATCTGGTTACATTATGTGATGTTTTCTTCAGATCTTCTCTATTCCCCATAGTATTTCCCACCCCCTTTTATATTTTTTCCTTCTCTCTGCTGGAAGGAAAAACTGTTTTAACTGCGCCTGGAGCTTTGTCTTTTGTCCTTCACTTGTGTCTCCAGGAGAGCAGATCCCACCCGAGCCCCTCTGCTGCCCCGGGAGGCCTCTGGGCTGCCTGCCCCAGGCAGGGACAGGAGGAGCAGGGTCTCCACAGCCCAGGGCAGCCACCCCTGGATGCCCAGGACAGCGTTCTGCTTAGGTACAGTTTAGAGAATGAGGGAGGAAAAACAAATAGAAGAAAGGAGTGAGGAAATTAATGCAACCTGTTGAATGAATGAGATACCAAACGAGCTCGGTGTGTTCTCTCACGCACATCACTGGTCATTCCTCAGCTCCTGCCTTCAATCCCAGGTGTGCAGGGCCTTGAGCATGCCCAGGGCTGAGCATGGTGGTGCTGTGCCTCCGTCCCTCCTGTGGCTGGAGCAACCCTGGGCAGCTTTGGACTCAACTGTTCTCTGTATTTCATTTTGGGTAAGAGCCCCTGTTGGCAGGTTTAACACCCTGCTTTTAAGGAGCTCCTCGTTCAGAAGTGTTTTGTGCATTTCTGCAGCTTTCAGCACCATAAAGAGAACAGTTATCCCTTCTTGAACACGGCTGTACTTTTTTCAGAGCTGGGTTTTGATACCCACCTTTATTTGTCCTTTGAGTTTGTCACTGAGTAGAGTCACTCGCAGTTGGAGAACATCAAAGGACGGGTGGTTTTACAGGTCACATTTAAGCATATAAATAGCTTTGAAGTTAATACTTTATTGGAAAAAAATGCTTGGTTGGTTGTTGTTTCATCACATCTTAATTACAGAAATTGACTCTGACCACTAATGAAATTTCTAACAAAAGTGATGTGATCTTTGCTTCAAAGCAAATTTCATACATAGAGTGGGCAGCCAGGGGAAAAGGACTAACACAAGGGCCCAGGGAGACTGATGACTTCCTCTTTTAACAACTTATTCTGGTAGGAAAATGCTCGAACAGCTCCTTTTATACCTACACAGCCAGGATCTCATCAGAATCTTGAGGGATCTGGTCCATTATATGTTAAAATAGGTCCCTTTGAACTACACTTGGAGGAGACAGTATTTCTCATGTGCTGCTATAGGAATTTCCCAAATCAGTGATCTGGGTAAACTTCAGAGTAGGTTTGCAGTGTGAATGCAGAGACACTATCTTTTAACTGACCTCATCCAAGAGACCTGGAAAGATAAAAGTTTTATTATTCCTCCCTGGTGGACTCCTAAGAGATTCGGTCTAAGTCTTGTTTGCACAACACATTCAGGTATGAGCCTTGACCTGAAAACCAAAAAAATGTGTTGAAGCCACAGGGGAATGCACCAGCAAGAACTGGCACATTTCATCCCTAACTGTGTCCTTTCCAAGCAGGGTGAATATAACTAAATTCTGCTTTCAGGCAGGCTGCTATTGAGGGGGACCTCCTGCACTGAATAATTCATCCAAATTACCCACAGGATCTGGTTTCAGTCACACAGCTCTCGATCACTGTTTTACGGATTAAAGGATCTCATCTAAGATTTAACACATTGATTCAATTACTTCAACTTGTGCTTCAAACACCATCAAAGTGTTGATTCTTTTCCCTTAATTCTTTTGAAAGGCTAATTCAGACTGACTCATTAACTAGAGAAGACTGCAAATTTGGATAATGTGTTTAAGTGGAGAAGCTTGTTCCATCTTGATTAAAAGATTTTTTGTAGCTAATGCTTAAACTCTGAAGTTCATAAACTGAACTGCAGTTAATGAGTGTGTTTTATTCTCAAATGTTTAAGCATCCTCCCAGTTCTTTTTGCCCCCAAAATCAAAAGGGGACATTTTGTGAGTTGAGAAATGCAACATTTATGCTAATTCAATATTGTAATTATTTCAGTCACTGACATACCTTTGTGCAAACAGTTACATAAACGCCACAAATAAACACACCAGCATACTGTTTGCTGTGCTGAGTAAATCAGTTCATTAGAAGGATAAACTATTATGTTGCCTAATTAGCCATCATCCAGGAAGGACATTTTTGTGAAGAGCCAGATGGGTAAAAACTGTCCTGGATCACTTGTTCTGAAAAGGCACTGCAGCAAAAACTGATTAGAAAATACTTCTGTTACATTTCCTTGTATTTGGAGCAGACAGAGATGTGGAAAAAACAAACTTGGTGCATGACTTTGAGGCACGGAAGGGGACCCTTCTGGCTTCCTTCATCACCAGCTTAAATTAAAGAATATATGCATAAAAACATATTGTTTTGAGGGCTGCATTCTAGGTCACAAACACGAGGACAAACAGCTTCTGTGGTGTTAGAAAAGCTAGAAATTGTGCTTGATTACAACAAAAAGGGATTTCTATGTACAGTGCAGTGCATCTAATAAGATGAATTCTGTGGAGTTCTTTTTAAACCAAAGTGCTTGTTTAGTGTAAAATAGCAGTTTACTGTAAAATAGGCATCTGATTATACTGATCACAGGAGATGTAGGCAGTAAAACTGGATGAAAAAAGTTTTCAAGTAATGTTTGTTCAAAATTTTGCATGTGCAGCTGTTTGCAAACTCAAGTAAGTCATCTTCTGACAGAAGGAAAATGAAAGTGGGCCATAGGCCAAAAGCTTGCAGAGAATAGCTCCCAGCAGCACATAGCAGGGCACCAGAAGCCAGAAATTTTCTCTTCCCTGAAGAATCTCCCTGGAAACCCCAGAAGAGTTTTGCACACACCATTCACATTGCTGACCCAGGCACCAGGAGAAGGAACCCTCTGCTCCTCCAACATTGCCAAGTCAGCTGCAGGCAGAGGAAAGATCCACAGCTGCCAGGGGATTAGCTCTGACCTGGTAGAGCCCTCTGAAAGCCTTTTGCTCTGGCACAGCTGCACTGGAAATGACAGGTTTTTCTGTGGCCTTTAGACTGCTGAATGTGCCTGTGTGTGTGATTCTGTGTTTGTCACAGCAGCCCTGTCCCTGTGTCCATGTGTCTGGGAGGCACAAAGCGCCTCCATAGGAAGCTGACCCAGTGTCCCTACACTGAACATGATGTGAGCTGTATGACCTGCCACTGGAGCAGCTATCATAATGTCTTTTTGTAACAGGAAAGGTCTGACCAATGAAGTGAACAAATATGTTGCTTTTTCACAAATAATATCCACTCTCTGGCATGGATGCTTTGGTCCAGATATTTTATATCTCAACAGTTAATGCCTGAAAGAAAACAATGTCCCTTCAATGTGAGTCCCTGAACTGAAACTGTGTGAGAAAACTTGTGTTTAGACAGTTTTGTTTGCTCCTCAGTGCGTATAATTAAGTTTGAGTACTTCATATTCGGGCTATATTGCAGTTATCTTAAAAGTAATTTACTGGTTGCAAGTCATTTCATCCCAGAGAAAAGGCTTAAATGTGAGTGCTGCTTTCTTTTCCTCGACTTCAGGAAGCAGAGGTTCAAACAGTTTTTGTGTAAAAGCCTGTCATTTAAATAAAAGGGAGATGACACCTGCCTGCTCATCTGGAAACAGAGACTTGGGAGTCACCAGCTGGCATAGCCAGGATGCCAGGCTGTCCCAGGGTCCCTTCCCTGGCCATCCCTGCTCTGGCCTTTGGGTGGTCTGCCCTTTGTTCCCAGCATCTTGTCCAGATCTCCAAAAATAGAATATCCCTGAAATGTAGCTGATGTAAGTCAGCAGAGCATCAGTGATTCCCATCGAAAGCTGTGAGAGCAGGCTGTGGCCGAGGAGTGCTGGAATGGCATCGACAGAGCCAGAATGGAATCTGCCAGAGCAGCCTGCCTGCGTCCTGCCCGCATGGGTGGCTCACTGTGAGGGGCTCACTGTGAGGGGCTCACAATGAGGGGCTCACAATGAGGGTCTCACTGTGAGGGGCTCACACTGTGAGGGGCTCAGGTTGTGAGGGGCTCAGGCTGTGAGGGGCTCACTGTGAGGGGCTCAGGCTGTGAGGGGTTCACACTGTGAGGGGCTCACACCGTGAGGGGCTCACGCTGTGAGGGTCTCACTGTGAGGGGCTCTCACTGTGAGGGGCTCACACTGTGAGGGGCTCACACTGTGAGTGGCTCGCAATGAGGGGCTCACTGTGAGGGGCTCACACTGTGAGGGGCTCACAATGAGGGGCTCACACCACGAGAGGCTCATGGGAGGCGTGGTGGCAGCAGAGGGTGACAGTGCCAGGCCATCAGAACTTTGCTCATAGGCCATTCTTCCATGGGAAAAAAAGCTGGTGTTCATGCAAGGAATAAATCAAAGGCTCCAGCAGCAACAAGGTCTCTCTGTGCCAGGCAGATGAAAAATTCCTCCCTGCCTTGCTTCTTATGCTGCATCTCAGTGGGGCGCAGTGACAGCACAAAGATGTACGAGACAGAGAGCAGCTGCTCTGGTCCCCAGCCTCCCCATCTCATTCAGGGCTTGTTTTGGCAAAGTAGGTTACTGGATCTGTGTGCAATGAGGGCAGGGATGTGGTGCTGCTGTGCTCAGTGCCCAGTGCTGTGCTGTGTCCCTCCTGGGGGGACATGACTGCAGGGGCCCTGCTGGTACCAGAGCTTCGGGGCTGCTGGCCGAGCAGGAGCATCACCAGGGAGCACACATGCTCACCTGGACTTGCAACCCCAATCACAGGGCCTTGGAATTGTGGAAAATGAATCCCAAATTATGAGTTCTTGCTAAAGTGTTTATCCAGTTGACTGCTGTTGTTAATATTATTAATTAGTTACTGAATGTTTAATTACCTGTTGTCAATGTTCTTAGATCCCTCCTTCGTTAGTTGTTAATTGTTAAATATCCCCTAGCAAGTCAAGAATTGTTTGATTGATTTCCATTTACCCTATGCCTGTATCCCTTTCTGTGGGGTATTGCTTCTGCTGCTCCCAAAAAATGGCACCCAACAAGGGCTATATTCAAATTAGAAGACACTCAATACCATTCAGAAGGAAGAAGCCCCAAAATCAACAAACTAATAGGAAACCAGCTGAAAATAATACTCCTGAGGCAGCAGGACAGCAGAAATATCAGATCATCAACCAGAGCTGGTTTCCGTCTTGTCACTGTAATCTGAACAGCTCTCAATCAACCTGACACCCCTAGAGCAGGAGCCAACAGGGTGTTCCCAAGGGCCCTGGTGAGGATGGTAGCCCCAGCTCTGCCGGGTGGCAAAGCTGAACACCTCCTCCTCCTCCGTGTCGTTCACGAGAGCAGTAGAGGTGGGCACAACCCCTGGGCCCCCACCCAGAGCTCACCTCAGTAAAGGCATTAAAAGGGAGCTGGTGTCCTGGCCCATCCATAGCAGAATGGTTTGGATTGGAAGGGACCCTAAAGACCATCTCATTCCATCCCCTTCCACTGCCCCAGGCTGCTTCAAGCCCTGTCCAACCTGGCCTCGAACAATTCCAGGGATGAGTTATTCACAGCTTCTCTGTGCCAGGACCTCACCACTATCACAGTAAAGCATTTCCTCTCAATATCCAGCCTAAACCTGCCCTACACTATATACGTTTGTTTGTCCCTATATGAATACATACGTATGTACACATGCATTACAAATATACTTATCCCTGTAACATCACTAGAGAGATGATACTTTCACACTTTAATCTAAGTTCTTTGCTTATTGTGATATAGGACATCACCCAGGGTTCTATGGAGAGTTTTATATATTCATGGTAAAATTGTCTCTACAGCAAATTGTTTCCTGGTTAAAAGATAAGATAAACAGTTTTAGAAAGAAAACAGTGGTAATCTGAGTCCAGGACTTGCCCAAAGATTTGTTCTGATTTCCAGACTCCAGTGTCAAGATGCTGTTCATTGGATTTTGTTGCTGGAAGTCCCACCACTGGCACATGGCTGGAAAGCAGAAAGACAGCTCTGCATAGCTGCTGCCATCCCTCCAGGGCATTGCACAGCCCCCAGTGCAGGCTGGTGCTTCAGGGGACATATCTGAAGGCAAACCTGTCAGCAGAGCATCTCCCTTTTCCTTTTCATCTTATTTTTAATTCTTCACTTTAGTAGAATTATTGACTCCTATTCCTGTTTATTGCCTTGTGCTTGCTTTGAGGGGAGAACTGCACCCCATCTCTGCAGTACCAGGCTGGGCAACACCCGTGGGGGCTGCCTGGGGGAAAGCTTTCCACCACCAGCCATGGTCCTGCCTCTCAGATGTGGCGCCTCTCCCTGTGGAGCATAAACAGAGCAAGGCTGGGCACTGCAGCAGTGGGGTGAAATGGAGAGGGTGGTAGCAGGGCATTCAGGGCACTCTGCTGTAGGGCTCAAGCTTGGGTTGCAAAGATTTGGAAGATGCTCTAAAGCCATTTTGCAAAACTAATACTGAGAAAAGGATTACAAGCCCATGTGTGCTTCTGGCAAGCAATGGTTTTGCAGTGGTTTCCAAGTCGCAGCAAGCCAGTTTCTTCCCCTGACATGCCACTTGTAACTATGGAGTTGGGGAAAAATGATTGCTCTAGTGACTCTGACAATCCTCATCACCACTGGATTCTGCCTGCCTGTACTTCATACACACTGCTGGGCTTGTTCTAGATGGAAAACCTCCAGTTGTGCTGTTCGCACATGTTAAACCAGGACCAGTTATTTCTCCCTTCAATATGCTAGAAATACCTTTAAATAGGTCTTCTGAATCTGCAGGGTGAGCATCCTAGAGATTGAACTTTTCCTACTGCTAGGGACATCCACTTTGCACAATGACCCTGCTGAAGCAGTCCTGGGGTTATCTATCATCTCTGGACCTTGTACAGCACACATTCAGCAGATATTTGTATCCCCAGTTCAGCAATCTGAGGGAGATAGCATCAGCATGAAGAAAGGGGGCAGAATCTGATCAGTCACCCTGAATTTGGAAGATGTAGGCAGCGTATTTGTCCAGAGACAGGTCTAAATATGTGATGACTTGCTTGAACAGGACTCTCCACAACTCTCTTGGAGGAACAGGATTAGTAGAGGGCTTATTAGACTTGGCCAAAATGCATGCAAAACTGGCTTTTCTTTTATTTCCCACATTCCTCTGTATGCCTTGTGCCATCTATATGCCAATTTTTTACTCAGTCTGGTTTGTGAGCTACTTGAGTGGAGTTTAGAAAAATGTGAAGGGCTTAATATATCCTCATTCGATTCGGTGGGAATTCTGCCATTGATTTAAGTGGGAACAGAGCTGTGAAACAGGATTTGCATGCATTGATTAAGTGTGCTGCAAGGGAAGGTCGAATGGGTGAACTTGGAGAAGTTCAATGTCCTAACAATCATGCCATCCCCATGCCCTTGAGGTTAGATTTCTCCTTCAAATAAATGTATCATATAAATGGGGTTTGTTTTAGATCCACAAATATTGATGAGGATTTTTAGCTTCAAGGGTGTGTGATTAGTTTTGAATTTATTTGAATAAATATAAATGAGACTTTTTGGCTTAATTGTGGGAATTCTTTGGCTTTGCATTTCAGCGACGGTTTCCTTTTCATCTGGCAACACAATCCCTGACCTTGTTTTGCAATAACAACACTTTAAAAATATATCTGTCAATATCCACATGGCTGAAGGTAAAGGTCTGGAGTAAGTCACTTAGGGCTGTGTGATTTCCTGTGTGAAGGATGCAGTGAGAGACAAAGCAGATTAGAGAAACACAGAACAAGAAACCAGAGCTGCTGAGCTCACAGAGCTTAGTGTGGCACATGGGCCATGTGGTTTGCCAACAACCCTGACACAGCATTGCCCAGCTCTCTCTGCATCCCAGGAACTGTGAAATATCTGGTCATTTTGTTCTCC
The DNA here is from genome assembly GCA_013400255.1 of Sitta europaea. NCBI lineage: Eukaryota > Metazoa > Chordata > Aves > Passeriformes > Sittidae > Sitta > Sitta europaea. The sequence goes on along the minus strand of VXBS01003683.1, from coordinate 102,210 downwards.
CAGTCGCTTCTGCCATGGATGTCCTGTGACCGCTGAGAGTTAATAGATTTTCTTCAACTGAGAAACCCAGGGGACTGGGAAGATGTGCGGTGCTTTAAGATTCCCTTAAAATCTGCTCTGAGGCACTTGGGCAAGTCTCAGTGGCTGATGTGTGGACTTCAGGAGGGCACAGGGTGCTGGGTCAAAGCTGTGTTGACTCCTCCCATGAGGTGGGTGCCACCCACTCTGAGTGTGTGCCAGGAACCATCATGCAGCATTTGCTGTCCCAAGGTCATGGCTCATAGTTTTGAAGCAGTTGAGTAGGAGATGGCTGTGACTGCAACCAGTGAAACTTGACTTCTCCAAGTCCTTTTACAACAATTAGCTCCAAAAAACCAGGGTGAGAGAGCACCAGTGGCTGGAGAGGAAGAGATGGGCATGATGACGCCAGAGAGCAGCAGTGACCCAGCTCTGAAGCAGAAGAGTCCCTCTTCCTTGATCAACATATCCAAGAGTCCTGCTGCTCTTCGGCAGGGAGGCTCCACAGACAGGGCTTGCGCACATAACCTGATTTAAATATGTTCACAACCTACTTATTTGTGGATGCATATTCTGGGAATCCTGAAGCACTGCCAGCTCTTTGTCAAGCTTTTGGGAAACACACACACTGCTGGAGATGCTTGCTGTGTTGCCTGATTTCTTTTTCCAACGGATCAGGCATAGACTGTTTATTCTTCACTGATCTCTCCTGGCAAGTTCAGCTTTGTTTGGGCTGGTCTTTCTCCTAGCCTTATCAGTAGTCTTCTCTACATGGTCTAACAGCTATATCTACATTCACAAAAATCTCAATTTCCTGCTTTTGCTAAATTCCATATAATACGTTGATATTTGCATTAATAAAGCGTGAGAAACATCCAGAGCTTTTAATTAACTGAGTTCAGCTGTCTCTGAACCTGAGAAAGGTGCTGTCACAAACCATGATATAAATGAAATTAAATTGATAAAGATGATTACAAATCCAGACAGTCAGAATGAATAACAGCTATGCCAACTTGAAAAAAACACATTGTTTTTCTTTTCATCAACTTTCATTATATTAGATTATAAATATAAATTCAAAAGCACATCTATACCTACTCAAGCAGGGCCAAATCCTTACTTGCCATTTCTGGCTACAAACGAGTTTGTAGCTTAGAGAACCTGAGCACTTCCTTCAAATACTTGATGAGAATAACCTTGATTTTTCTCCCGCTCTCATTGTGGCCTCAAATTTGCTAATGCAGCCGCCAGCTTTGGGCAGGAGAGGATTTCAGTGGAGTCAGACAACTTCCACAAAATTCTCCAGGGAGGGGATTAGGCCATCAAGTGGCGATAACTTGGGTACACATTAATTTGAAGGGTAACTCTTGCTTTAATTGACAGCTGGATCTTCACTTCTGAACTGCTAAGGATATAGTGACAAGGATAAACAGCACCACAGGACCTGGCTACAATTTCTGACTGGCTGGACTTCATGTGAACTCAAAATCATGTCCACGTTTATGGAAAAAATCTGTCGAAAATAGAGTGTTACCATTGTCATTGTATGGACAATGAACGGCCCTGTGGGGACAGGCTTCCAACAGCTTTATTTATAAACCTTCTCCAAACAGAGCCTGAGTCCTCTCCACAGATGACAGTGAGGTAACATATAAGACACGAGTAATGCTGAGTCTCTTGTGGCAAATCAAATCCAATAAGAAACACGTTGGAATGTGAACCTACAATTTTCATACTCTGTTTAACCCCTGATGATGCTCTCTTCTGGGATTTTCTGGGTGACTTGTAATCTTTAGCACAGTAATCTGCAGCAGCAGAAGTTGCACATGAGCCACTGTACTTTTAAACTGATTCATCACATTGCCTGCAGCTCCGTGGCAATCGCTCACTGCCGGTAATTAAGTTGTCCAGGACGGAGCTGGAGAAGGACACATGGCAAATGGAAAGAAGAGAAAAATTAGAGCAAGAGGTTCACTGATCATAGCTCATGCTAAAATATCTTTTTTTAATGGAAGAATATATTTTCTAGTTTATAGCAGTAGCTGAATTAATCAGCTGCTTGGCTGCCTTTGCATCCAGGTTCCCTGGGGTGAGGAAGGCAGGGTGCAGCCCAGGGCAGGGTGCAGCCAGGGTGACCACACTGACTCTGCCACTGGTAATCCATCACCAGCTCTCTTTAAAGTCTCTGCTCCATTTTATTTGCATTTTCTGCCTTACCACTTCTATTTCCGTCCCTGGTGATCTTTTCATTTTTATCACTTAGTCTTCCTACTAAAATTAGCAACTTTTCTGCTACAATAACCTGGCAGAGTTTAAATCAGAAACTTGCCACTCAACATGAAAAGAGATGCAAGAAACAGTTTTACCAGCAAAGTCTCCACCTATGGTACTACAGCAGCAGGCAGCTGTTTAGCAACTAAACACCCATCTCAAAATGAATGAATGGACTTTTCCAAGGTTAAGCCCTCTTTGTTCTTCAGAGCAGAACTGGAAGGTGAAATAACTGAGTGGTTTAGTAGTAACACACAGAAAGACAAAATAGGATTTTCTCATTTTGCAGCCAGTTCCTTGATGACAATATGTATAAAAGCATCTGTGAAACAAGTTGTGACTCAAATAAATATTCAGCTGGAGAAACAAATTAGGAACAGACAGTTCTAGACTTAACCAGGCATGCAAAGCCCTCTGTTGATGTACAAATTAGAGATTTCCATAGTCAGCTGAGCATTTCCCAAAGAGTACCTAAGTGCTTCCCAAGGTTAATTTGAGAGTGGAAATTATCTATAAATAATTATGATGTGATGAGTAGATAAATCATACAAAAATGGTGGGAATTTTAAACTACTATTCTGCATAGTGATAGCTGAATGCTAGACAAAATTGTAAAAACCCAACAAACTTGTTTATAAAAGCATTTGTACTTTGAAGGAAAACTAGAATGGAAAGTTACTCCATTTAGAGGTATGTTGCTTGGGGAGAGGGGCTTGAGTGTTTCTGTGTCTTTTTTAATGAGGTTGTTGAATCAATTTGTATGTGTATCTTAGCACCAGCCTTGCCAAAGGCCTGAGCTGAACCCCAGGAGTCAGTGAAGCAATTTTACAGAATTCATGGGGCTTTTGGTCAAACCCAGGACATGAGTTCACTCATGTTTTCATGGATTTAATTTGAATCACTCTTGTAGTTTATAATACAGAGATTACAAAATGAACTTATGGAAAATGTGGCCGTCAGACCCGGCCTTCCCCACATGGTTGGTTCCAGGTGAAATGGCTGGATTTTGCCATGGAAAAGTTACCTTTCTTTTGTGTCTACTCTGTTTCTTTCAAATACACATTTCTGCTCCAGAATATGCTGTCTCTAGTCTAGAAGATATTTATTTTAAGTGTGATAGTAAGATTGATAGTTCTTTTACCTGAAATACCCAGTGGCTGTTTCAATTAGCACTCTAAGTATTTCCTCATGTGGGGTGGGGATATGTAGGGTGTGCATGGCAGTGATTGCCCTTCATGCAGGAAAATTTGTCCAGGTTTCCTTGACCTGAGGCCCAGCTGACAGAGCTCAGGTAGTGCTGACAGCCTGGGACTTACAGTCCTGCATGAATTTTGCACTCTCTGATGTGTTCTCTGCAGCACCTGAGCTTGTACCAAAGTTAGTTCATTTGTGATTGGAGGGGGTTTTCACTTTTTGGTAATTTCTTTACAAAATTCTCTATGGACTTATCTATACACAAATTCTCATTTATACAAGAGAAATCCTCAGCTGCTTTGAGCTTATCACAGTGTTCCTGTTCTTTGTATTTACACACAAATTACTGCAAGTCCATTAAGTTCTCCCACACCACAGTAATGGCATGGTGGTGATTTATCTTTCAACTGTAACAGCAATTCACCAATTGACTTGAGTGTTTCTTGTCATGAATATATTAATGAGTGCTATAGGTTTTATATCTGGTGAAAGAATATAATTTTCAGATGTCTGCTCTTGCCAGATGACATAGCAGAAGAGAGGCACAAACTGTTCAAATGGACAGATTTCTAGTAGACTGATCAGAAAATTACACTGTAGCTGCTTTTTTTAATGTTTCTTTGGTGCCAGACGTTTGCTAAGCTGATGACCTGACTGACAGGTAACACTTCACTGCATTTGTAGGCATCTTTGAACAAAGATCAGGGAAATAAAATAAGAAGAGAAGTATATTTACTACTAGCAGAAAATCTGAAGGAACAGTTTGCATGTTCTTCAAGAGCTGTGTTTCCCAGGGAAAAGGGCAAAGGTAGTGGGACTGAAATTATCTGAATATCCCTGGTAACTTCTCCTGTCAAAATGGAGGAAATCACTCAGAACTAACCCCTGCCTCGAGTTAAATGATAAAAATCTTCAGAGTATGTGGGCAGAGAAGTACCAGAGGTCAGCTAGATACCCTCCCTGGGGGAGGGAGGAAACAGGGAGGGATCCTGAGGGGCACAGCTGATGTTTCTAGAGAAGGATGACACAAACCTGATCTGAACTATCTTGGCAGATGAGCTGGACCACAATGTTTTTTGCATGTCCCTATAAACAAAGTCCATGAGAACTTCACAGAGTGGTTGTGGGGTGTTGGGAGCAGACATTTGTAAAGAACTTGGGAAGATTTTCTCCCATTTGTTTGTGTTCTGGTCACCAGAGCCTCTTGCAAGAAGCTGTGAACACAAACAGCCTCTAACCAGAAAGGCTTTTCTTTCCTCCTGGTTCCTGCTAAAAGAATTCCTTCTCCTTCACGGTTACAGTGGAGGAAAAAGGACGAAAGTAAAAGCTGGTGGGAAGATAGATAGTTATCATTGTAAAGTGTTACCTTCTGAGTCACACAGCCCTTTTAGGATAAGAGAACCTGGGAGAGAAGAATAATTTCTTTAGTTTTAACTGAATGAATTGATAGCAAGAGGAAAGATAGTTCCTGTCAGCAAGCAGAATGCCTGTCCACTGCAGGGGATGAGAAGAGAGCAGCAATTGTGTCCAGACAGCCAGGTAATTGCCACATTATTATAACTGGAGGTCAGGTTTGGGTATTACAAATTCAGACTGGTGATTGATGTGTGAAAGCCTCCAAGTGTCATTATCAGCCCTCAGATATGAGCACAGTTCATTGATGTCCATCTTCTCTGCAGTGAACAACAGTTCACTTCTGAACATTTGTTGTTAGCCATGCCAATAGGAAACATTTTCAGGGCTCACAAAGAGGTTGGATTTTAAAATAGTGAAGTAGGATGAAAAAAAATAGTAAAAGGAAATGAAAAAGGACTGATTTGCACATGAATGTATTTTTTATCAGTTTTCAGGCTTATTGGATGACGGCATAAAAGATTAAAAAAATCCTTACTCACTGAGTGAGAAATGTATATTATTAATGCAGATAAACTTAATTGAAGCTAGATGTCAGGCGTTTAAAATAAATTTATATAGAGGTTTTTTCACTCTTGTTGAGAAGCCAAAATTCATTATATTTGTACTTGATATTCCTAAAGCTGAAGAGGAAGGAGAAAGTGCCCCAACAAGCTCCTGCTCACTGGAAAGAGGGGAAGCACCACAGGTATGTCTTGGCTGGAGATTGGGTGCCTGGGCTTAATTTCTTGCTTCTCAGAGTCTTCTATGATCTGTCTTCATGTCCAAATGGGGATGTAAGGTGCTCCAGTGACAGACAGGTAGGAGCTAGAAAAAGATTAGGTATGACTAGATATTCAGGTTTTAGACTTTATTGTAAAAAAGGCAGTGGTTTAATGCTAGGTATAAAAAGAAAAGCAGATAAAGCAGGCTTAAATTTTTTCTTTACCCAGTCCCTTTGATCAGACCTGCTGGATTTCAGGGAAATATCTTCAAATTTTTGAGCCAAAATGTCTTCAGATTTTAAAAGCCAGCCAGTGTTTTAGCTAAGAGATAGACAGGACAGACAGTAACAGTCTGGTTACCACTGTGTTGATAGAAATCATCAGATCATTGAACTGGATTCCCTCCCTGACAGTATCTGTAAAAGCCAGTGTTGCCTGCCTTTCTCCTCCTTTGTGTGGTGCATTCAGGTCAGGACCAGGCTCCCAGGAGTTTGTTTAAATTAACAAGAATCTGAATAGGAATATTTAGGTTTGAAACCTGATAGCCAAATGTTCATTAAACAAGTATTTGTCCTAAGTGGGTGGGCTTCCTTATGTAATAATAAATAAAAAAGTTAAACAGTATTCACTCAAAAGAAAATTGTCCTCATTCCTCCACAGGTGTGTTTGGGCTCTCTGTTGTACCTTCATTACCTGGTTGCTTGAGCTGTTGGGACATTTTTTCTTAGACCTTCATTAGCTATTGAGCACAGGGCTTCATTTTACCCATATGGAGATAACTGCAGCATGCCAGCTCCCATATGGGAGGGCTGAGAACAGCTTTCTACTTCATGGCTGACACCATTAAGTGCTGAAAACTCTCCCACATTTGTTTATTCACAGCATCACGAGCTACTGTGTCCTGTGAAGGAGCCTGTTTGGGCTGCAGTCCCCACCTTGGAAACAGGACTTGCAAAGTGATGGAGAAAGCTGGAGGAACTGAAAATAAACACACAAGGGCTCCCAGGATCATATGAGCCAGCAGATTCCCATCTCTCAGATTTGGGGCTGCAATATCGAGGAAAGGGGAGAGAATAGGCCCTTGCTAGAGGTGCCACAGAGTGCTGGGACCTTTGACAGGTCTTTAACAGAGCTGGGCAGCATCTTCTGGGCTGGTGTGCGCCCATGTGGGGGGCTGTTCCACTCCATGGGCCAGGCATCACTGGAAGAGGTAGAAAAACTGCACCTTGGGGTCTTTGAGTTATGGCTTCCAACATTTAGAGGGTTAATTTTGAAGTGATTCAATTCTTTCTTTCCTACTTTTCCAGGTGTTTAATTTTTGTTAAAATTAATATTGTGGAAGTGCTGCCCAGCGAGGCAGTGCTGGGCTGAGCACATCAGGGCCAAAGCTCAATGAGTCTGTGCCTGTGCTCTGACCCTCTAATCACCAACTCTCTGGCCATTCAAGGAACAGCAGGTTCTGGAAGAAACACTACAGATATCAGTACTGAAATCCTACAGAAATTTCAAGCACAAAAGAGGGGAGTCCCCAATGGGTCATGATCCCACAGGTGTCTTGTGCAAACAGGCACTTCTCTCACAGATTTGTGTCATAACCACCTCTGAGTTTGTTCCATTTGCTCAGCTCAGAATTGAATCTGCACCAAAATTTCCACACATAAGCCCATGTGAGATCAGGGCTCATGTAACTAATATTAGTCAGTAATAGGAAACTGAACAATGGAGCATAGATTAAAAAAACAATCATGAAAACCCCTGTATTTCAGCACTCTTTAAATGCTTGCAACTGCTACTTTTATTTTTGCATGAAAAGTATTTCTCTGAATTGCAACAGTTGAAGCAATCAACAGCTCCAGCACTAAAAATCAGGCAGCTAAACCAGAAAATTGTGTGCAATTTGTAATCTGCACAATGTGCAGTCTTCTGCCAGAGTATGTTTGCTGAAGAACATTTATTTGGGTCACATCCCCCAACCTGGGATTCCTTAGGAAGACTTAGCAGGTTTTATCCAGCATCAAAAAACATTTCTGCATTTAGGCAGAGAGGTGCTGCAGAGAGGCGTCATCCAGGCCCTGTCAATCTTCACTTACAATGAAATTTTGAAAGACAAAAGATAGACTGTGGAGCCTTTCAGGAGAGAGACACTGAGACATCTGCACCCTCACAACACTGAGAGAGCCCTCTGCAAGTCTAAAAGAGGTGTTGTTCATCCTGGGGAGAAAAGGGCTTTATCCAGTAGCAATTTCTAACCAGTTTCCTGTCCCCTCTGTCACCTTGCATTGACTCTCTGCCAGCAGCTGAAGCACCTGGGCTCCGCCTGTAGCACCCACCTGCACACCACACCCTGCCAGCCTGTGACAAGTACTCCCAGGACAGCTTCAAAGTGGCCTCGTCAGAAGGAGTTGTACAGTAGAGCTGAAAATAATGAGAAATAGAACCCTCCATTTTTGCCATTAGAATCCTGGCAAGTCTTTTTGTTGCCTGTGGTGCAGAAGACAAAGAATACAGGTTAGAGTTGTCTCTCAAGAAATGGGGCAGTATATTTGAGGAAAGAATTCAACCAGTTTGTATTTTCCAATGTGAGGCAGTTGACTGCGGAGTGGATTTCTCTTTTGTGCTGTTCTGCTCAGGGAGAGTGAGGTACAGCAGCATGACCCAGGTCTGCTGGGGTGACAGTGCACCTGAAAAGCAACCCAAATACCTTTTGATGATTAAATCAGTGTTTAATCATAAATGCCACAACTACCAGAAACCAAAGCAAAACCCCCAAACAAAAAAAAACCCAACAAAAAACCCAACAACAAAACAACCAAACCACACACCAAAACAAAACCAAAAAACCCAACAAGCACCCACAATTTTATATGGAACTGGAAAGCTAACTATTTGATGTGGTCCAAACCAGAGTGCTCTAAAAGTTTTGTAAATAATATAAGCCACTCTGTGAGGAGCTGCTGACTCTTTTCTTCCCATTTGGCTTCCAACACTGCACTACATGCCTCATAGTATCATTCATTTGTCAAATCAAACCCCACATTTTTGTTAAAATTCACAGCTGCACCTCCATAGTGAGGACATCTGCAGGGATCTCTCCCACAACCCAGCAGTCGTTCATTTCTGAAACTGTCTCTGCTTTGGCCCCATCACTGAGCCCAGCTTTACCAATAGATTCACTGCTTTATGATGTGTGTCTGTTCCCCCTGGCCCCCTGGCAGCCCTGCACCACCCCATTAGCTTGCAGTTGCTGCTCTTTCCTCTTGCACACAAAGCTGAATTCACAATTTCTGCAGCTGACATTGAGAAATTCTGGTGTGCACCTGCTCTGTACTCGGGTGAAGCCACCTCAGTAGAGAAATGAGTGTTTCACAGCTGTTTTAATGAGTACTGTAAGGCTAACCTGGCAGGTTCAAACAGGCAGTAATTGCTCTTACATGGTGATAATGTGACCATGGTGTTATTATGGTAATAGCATCACAACTTTATCTTAATATGCTGAGGTCAAATAAGGTCTGTATTACCTTATCTTAGAGGTAATTCATTCCTATGACTTGCATTGTGAGGCAATGCCATGGGGATTTTGCAGCTCAGGCAATCCTGAGAGAAGTTTATAAGTGTTCACATATGATGTACAATTGCAATAGCTGTAAGAACACCTGAACTCCTTGGCATGTGCATTAATTGATCCCTAGAAAAAAAGTCTAATGCTGTAAGCAATCCATACACTTTTCTTTTGGTCCTGTGAGGCTGAGGGGAGAGTGGGGCCCGATTGCAGATAAGAGAGAAAAAATGCCTCATAGTCATTAAAAAAGTCCCAAGAAATTGGACTCTGATAATTTTTTTTTCAGTCCTGGTCACTTAATCCATCCTTAATTTGAGATGTCACAACTGTCCTCCAATTTTCTGTTGAAAATGCCCTCCCCTCGTGCAGTGGAGGCAGAAGGCAGCATCTCCTTGCAGCAGAAACGCCCGTGGTACAGCTCTCCAGAACCAGGCTCCAATTAGCTGCACATAAGCTAGAGAAAAAAAGCTTTACAATATGTGCCAACACAGTGGTAACTAATTGCATGTGACAGTGGATTAATTGTGTTGTGCCTTTAAGCAAGCACAGTACTTGAATGGAGATGGTGACTCCAGCTTTGCTCTCGACACAGGCTAGGGAGTGGATAATTTAGCTGGGGAAATCTGTCTGCATTCAGGGGGGGCACCAGGCTGCTGATTCCTCCAAAGCCTGGACCATCCAGGATGACCTGGACCATCCAGGAACACCTGGCCAGCTCAGCTCAGCTGCAATAATCCCAGCTGGCAGGGAAAGGAGCACATCAAATCTTTGTATTTTTATTCCTAGATTTTACTGCAAGTCGATACCCAAGTAAGATTTTGGTCTCTTTACCTAATAAAAAGTACTTTTTTGGGTGTTGTTTTTTTGCCATGGACATTCTCCAAAGAAGTACTTCCATGGGTACTGACAAATAAACCCTGGGAAATGAGATCTCCTGCCATTCTCCCCACCACAGGACCTCTCTGATCTGACTGATGGCCTGGTAGTGGCTGCTGATAAATCCTGTTCCCCAGATGAGCCCCAGGTGACTCCGTGGGCACACAGGAATCCTGGGCCCATGATGAATGACCCCAGTGCTTGGAAAGAGGGATGATCACTGAGGGAAACAGGGATATAAGAGAGGGTTTGCAGATGGCAGGCTTTGTCACTCCTGGCAGCACTTCTGCAGCTATTCTCACCCTGAAACAAGGGAGCCAAGTGCAGGAGATTTTTCTAGGGACTTAGGAAAGAAAAAAATCATCAAACTAAGTCAACAGAAGGCCATGGATCACACTGACATGGCTCTACAGGCACAGAGGATTCTGAGAAATCTGGGAGCTCAGAAGGAACATTGCAATTGAATACCACTGCCCATCAAGTTGGTGAGCAGAGATAGCATCAAAATTCAGGATTTATGATATTTCAGAGAAAGATTGCAAAAAAGGCAGATGTGTAAAACCTAATAAGCTACGTGCTGATGCAATGTCAAAGTGAGCATGCAATATTAATGATATTTAAAAATGTACATATACATTCAATTTTGATACAAGTGGTAGTTCATGTAATATATAAAGCAGAATATTTTACCTTCCAGGTTTGAAATGCAGTTGGAAAGGAATTTACTATAGTGTAGACTTTAGCAATAAATGGTAGAAGGAAGCACATCACTCATAAACATTCCTTTGTGAATGGTGGAGTGCTTTCATTTATGAAAAGGTTGCTGTGGTCAAAATGTTCCATTCTGCACAGTAGGACACAAGCACTGCTCAGGAGGATTTCAGTCCTTCTGGAGAAAAGAATCGTATTATAGTGTGGGAAACAGCCTTCAATCTGATAGAGGTCACCTCTGTGGGTATTTTCTTAGGAAAAAAATTATTTTCCAATTGTCATTATAGTTTCTTGACTGTTTCTCAAATTGCAAATTTCCCTAATCCTTCAAAAATGAGCTATATGTTTTATAATCATTCCCCCTTCCTAAAATTATATCCCAAGGATTTTCCCAGTTTTGTAAGGTTGATTCCAAACTATTAAAACCTTTTTTTTTCCCTTTAAAAAACATAATCTTACTGTTGGGGTATGCCAACGTACTTGACAATCTTTACTTTCTGCTACATTGCAATGCATTAATTCAGCAATTGCTGCAACAATGTTACAATAAAGATTTTAAAAATTATGGTTTTCGTTTAAGAAGAGGATAATTCATATTACTGAATAATTTTTAATAGACAATAACAACAAGTTCATGAGGCAAATAAATTATGCATTATCATTAAATATAAAAAAGTGCAATGTAATGAAAAGTCTCATGGAAAGGCAGATGAAGATGAAGATGAAGGTGAAGCAGGGTGGTTCTCAGGATACACCCTGATTTGTTTTGTCCCTGAGGACTCTCCAGCTGAGGTCAGGGCTCTCTCGTGCTAGGTGCAGGGCAGGTTGGGGTGGGGACAGGAAGGGAAACCTGCCAAGAGCAGCCAAGCCAGGGAGGAGCAGGGGCCACAGGGTGGGGGGGATCCAGCAGCCCAGGCTCTGCATCCTCCTCCATTCTGCATTTGCTGATTTGTGTCTAAACAACCTTTTTCTCTTGAATTCTGGCAGCACAAGCAGCACTCCTCTCCCTGTGAAGACTCCATCTTATCAGCACATTTCAGATAAGGGGCCCAGGGGCCCCCAGGCTGCTCCCCTGTCTTTCACCCAGAGCCCCCCTGCTCCACAGCCCTGCAGGTGTGTGGGAAGCAGCTCCACAAATACCTTTTTGCATAGAAATGAGAAGCTATTTTAAAATTAGATTACTATCATAAAAAGCATTGCTGCTGCTTCTCATCTGTTCTACCTTTCCACTTACATTCTTTTTATTGCTGCTAAGCTTCTTACCATGCCACTGTCTTTTAGGTTCATGATTATAAAGTATTTAAAAATATCCAGGCTGTACTGAGTGATAGAAAGTTGAAAATAATAGACTCTAATTTGAAAAATGAAAAGCAGCTAATGCATTATTTAGAAAAATATGTAGCTTACTGAAAAAAAAATTAAAATATTTGTTTTCCTTTATAGCATAATCTAGTCTTTTGCTGTTTTATTATCTGATATTTTTTACCTCTACATGACACATTTTACCTCTATAAACATGGATTTTTTTTTTTCCCCAGCAATTTAAAGCATCTAGAAATGGGCCTTTCATTTCATAGAACATGAAATTAAAATGAGAATAATACCTGCTGATGTAGCTGTCTGGTACCAAATCACATCACTCAGCCTGGCTGTTCTTATGCTCTGTGTGGATTCTGATCCTTTTTGCATTTAGGCAATTTTTCTTTGCTTTTCTTAAAAAAACAGCCTTACCCTTTCAAGGCTTAGCACTTTTGGGAACATGCAGGAACCCTACTGCACCCATTCCACCGGGGAGGATGAGGCTGGATTTAAGGAGGGGTTTGGCTCATCACTGATCAGCCTCATCCCTGGTGTTTGTACCACCTCCAAATAAACCAAGGGATGAAGTCAGGAGCAGCTGATCAAAAGTCACAGTGGTTGCACAGAAACTTGCTGAAGTTGCAATAATGTAAAATAAGTAGGAAGTTCAAATTAAGGTAACTATTCTTTGGGGTTTATTTCTTTATTTTGACATATATAAATACCCTTCTTTCATAGCCACGCAAAACAAAGCTTGGGGGGAAATGGCACTGCCCAGGAGTTTCACTGCCAGCACCTCTGTGATTGCTTTGCTTGATGCCTTGGAGTGGCTAGCTAGAGCAGAGGTTAGACAAGCTTAAGAGAATCAGAGTAGACATTTATTGATTTATTGAAGCCCTTCAATAGATACACCTCGGGCAGTCAAAAGCCTCTGAGAGGGGCTACATCCAAGATGGATGAAGGTCACAAGTTTTTCAGGCAGATATAAGTTTGGTCCCTTTGCATATCAGGGGTTAGTTGTCCAATTACAGCTTCAGGTAATGAAGTGATATTCCCCCAGTTTGCTCCCCCCAAATTCATTTTTGTTTATTCTTTTTGGGGCCTGAGGCGGAGGGTGTCCTTGGTTCTCAAGCCTGGTAGGATTATTTTGTCTGACCAAAATGTGAAGAGAGCTTACTAACACTCTGTATGCAGTTCATTATACACTAATGCAGTACAGGATCTGGAAAATGTAAAAACTAAAACTTAAGTCATCAGGAAAGGATGGGAAAGGAAGAGGGATGAATCCTCTCCTCTAAGGGCCATAGGCAGCACATGGCTGTGGTGTCAGTCAGGATGCCCCGGGCTGTGTCCACAAGCTCCACAGGGATGGAGCTCTCAGAGGGGGACACAGGGATCCAGCTCTCCCAGGGGGATCCACGGATCCAGCTCTCCTAGGAGGATCCGGGGATCCAGCTCTCCCAAGGGGACACAAGGATCCAGCTCTCCCAGGGATATCCAGGGATCCAGCTTTCCCAGGGATCCAGCTCTCCCAGGGATCCAGCTCTCCCAGGGATATCCAGGGATCCAGCTTTCCCAGGGATCCAGCTCCCTGAGGGCCCCCCGGGATGTCCCCCAGTCCCTGGGAGCAGCATCAGCCTCAGCTCCCTCAGCCCTTTGGTGCATGTTCTGCATAGATTAATGTAAGAACCAGGTGCAGCTGCCAGTGATAAATAGTACAGTGTGTGCAGATACAAACCTCAATCTCCATTACACTATTTTTAAGAGATCTATTAGCAATGTTAGCACTTGTGGAAATAGTCTTACATTTTGCATGTATCCCTGAATAGATCCCAGTGACTTTGTGCTGACACGTCTTTGCACCCAATCATGAAATTCAGTGCAGGACTTTTTTTAGCCTTAAATTAAATTAAGCTCATCTGTTTCAGAGCACTTGTCTTTTATGATGTTACTTCATTTAAATCCAGATCCCAAAGCAAAAAGGAAATTTTAAATTTATTATTAGGAACCCAAAGGAGGCTCTTAAGAAGATCCTCAGTGTTAAAAATTGTAGTCTTGGTGTTCTGCAGAGAGAATCCATAATCAGGCTACAGCAAGTAACAAATACCCACTGCATTTAATTTCAATTAAGCATTGCATTTGTATTAATTACCCAGACAAAAATCTATCTAATTTCTTTCCACACTGCAGACTATTTTCCCCCAAAACATTGGCATTATTGAAATCGAGAACAACCATTGGAAATTCTTCATTAGCTAGCTCAGCCCACTCAAACCTGAGCCAAAAAATATAATATCATATAAAAAAACCCTTCCATAGATGGGCTTAGATGTTGCAGCTACTGTTGGATTTTTATTGAGTACAGAGGAAATAAAAGCAGACATTGTTCCTTAATGGGCACTTATGGTGAAAGTGCACAGTTAAACAGCAAGGCATACTCTCTCCATGCCTGTAGATGATATTTATCCTCTTAGCATTGCTCAGAAACTTTAAAGGCTGCTTGATGGAAGGCAGATGTGCACCTCCAGCTTCTTCCCTGGAAATACAAGCAGGTCCTTCAGCTATTGCCAAGCAGGACAAGCTGTTAAAATCTTTGATGCATTTTACACTTTCTCAAGAATCCTATTATTTCCTGTAATTGAAACTGTACTTGAAATTGTTTGGATGGCCCATAATAGTGGGAAAAGCAGTACCAGATGCAAAGAAGAGAATGTAATGCTAACATGAGATGAGGCTGGCTCTGGGTCTTCTAATAATATATATCATTAGCTATCCTAACTGACATAAATGAGAGAATAAAAATGCTATTTCTCCATAACAGTTGAAACAGGAGAAAATACCATGCTTTTCAGGAGCTTCTGTACCTTAAGGCAAAACAGCTTTTTAATGCTTTTCCTTGGATTTGATATTAGTTTTTTCCCCATTACACAGCTTAATAAAAACAAGGTTCATGTGCCACTGAGCAGCACGGTTCCAAAATGCTTTTATGTCAAATAAATTAATGGCTTTTTAGGTTCAATCATGTACCTTCATAAGCAGTGTCTTCCCTGAAAATTAAGTGGAGGTGAAGAAGCAAACTGGGAAATCCAGACTGAGCTGGGCAAGCACCTGATAAACAGAGGTTAAATTACAGCTTAGAAAGGGCTTGTGGAAACTGGAATGTGAACTTAATTCCCAAGCTGCTGTGGCAGATTAAAACCAGTAAGTGAGCAGACAAGTCTCAAAAAGGCTGTGGATCCACACAGAGCATGGGGATGGGCAGGGCCAGCCAGAATTCTGTGAAAGGGACCTCCATGGCTGGGAAAATCAGTGGCAAGGAAAAAAACAAATGGCTTTGCTCAGTGACACTAACATAAGGCTACAAGAGAGAGGGTTAGGTATTTTTCTGCATTTGGTTTCTAGTAGCAGTCTCCAGATGACTCCTAACAGAGAGTAAACTAAAGTAATTAATTGCACAGATATGAATGGCCAGAAAAATGAATAGTAGAGGAACTGGTCCTGTCAGCAACTAGACCAGCTCAAAATGTTTTGATATAGTCATTTTAATTCTGGATTCCATCTAAACAAAGCAGGTATTTCAATGTATTCAGTTTCCTTTTATTTCTGGTTTTGATTTTGGTTTGGGTCTTTTGGCTGGTTTTGGTTTTGGTTGGAGGTTTTGACAGACCATTTCTCATTCTGAGAATGAATCCCAGGGATTCATTGAGGGGAACTCAAGCCATCTTGCAGAACTATGTCAAACCATTGGAACTTCCATGTTTGTGAACACATTTCACAAACACATGTTTTAATATTTTTGGTTCTGGATGTTAAGACTTGGAACAAACAAAAAAATATAACTGAAACAAATGGTTTCCACAAAATATTCTGCAATGAGACCAGATTTTATAATCCTGAAGCTTTCATTAGAATGGGTGACCCAAGTTGTGCTCAGTTCTGCAGTTCTAATCACATGCTTGCTGATCAATATTTGCACTCAATTCCACACTGCACTTATGACACCATTTGTTTCTGGTTTTAATCTCTTCCAAACCTTTTACAGTCCTTTCAAATACTCCTTTGCCTATTTCATTCCTCTTGTGGTTCCTGAGTTTTGCCATGGATGCTGTGGTGAGATGGTAATGCCACAGGATGGAAAGGCAGTGAAATCCAGACCTTTGCAGGAGCAGAAGATTCCAGCATGTTCCAGTCTCCCTGCTCATGGCAGGGAAGAGCCACTGAAATGAAAACACCAGGCTTAAGTCAACAGCAAGCTGTGGGCTGGCCACAGTAACTGGTGGTGGGTGCAAGTGAGGAATCACATCTCTAGAAGTCAATAAACGTCATTAAGGGTCTTTTGTTCTTATTTATGTGACAGCTAAATGTATGATCCCCCTGAGTGTGTGGAAACAGGATCAATGATGAACTTCAATCCACAAAATCACTTCTTATGTGAGACATAACCTTGGCTATTAGCTCCCAGATCAATCAATAACCTATTATCTCGTGAGCTAAGAAATAAATACTGCCTCTGGCCACTATTAATTAGGACAGCCAGGGAGGTACAGATCAGAAGATGGGTGATGTTGTTCCTGATCATTTGAACCACAGAATGAAGCTGAACTCAGAGGATTTGGGTTAGGTTTTTTGTTAGTGGGTGGATTTTTTTCACTTGTTGGTTTGTGGGTTTTTGAGAAGGTAAAATGTGTCTTTTTCTAATATGATCCATTACTTTGTCTAAAAAGAGCAAAGTTTTGACAGTGCAGAATTGGTTATTTTCTTTGACTTGTAACATTTAGGTATCTGATTGTAATTGTAATGTACTGAGCACATTAACTCTATCCCAGCCAAAACCAGGACACCCCTCCAAACAAACACAAGGAAAACATGAACAGAAGTGCAGCCAGCCCACTTTCCCAATAATAAAAAGATAACTTACAGCTAGTAAAATGAAATTTCTGATAATTAATGGAAGACAATATATTCTATTGCTATTCCTGTTTTCATATCAATAAAATCAGAGAGCAGTCACATTGATAAATATCACCATTTGTTGCTACTGGCCCTCAAGCCATTCAGTTTCTCCACAACATGAAATTTTTGACCCCTGCTCTGTATTTTACTGCTGTGAATTCATCATGTATTTAATGACAGACACACAACCAGCAGGATGTGATCTGATGCAGACACAGTCAAAAAAGTTAGCTAGTTCACCGTTGCTTGCAGTGTTTACCAAAACTGGTGACCACTCCTGGATAATTAAATAAGTTGATGATACAGAATTTGTGTATGTGCTGGACATTTATAGATCTTTGTCAATGGTTAGCAAAAGCCTTAAGCTGTACAGCTTTTGGTTGCTTTTCTAAACACTTTTTCTTCAACATGATTTATGGGTCAGTTGCTGCAAGATGAAGCCTGGAGAAAACACATTACTCAGTGAAATCAGGAACAATTCTTTGAACAAAATCTCCCCATGCATGGCAGAACGGAGAGCAGACTGCCCTGCCACTGCTCATGGAGGTGCAGGCTGCCAGTGGCACTGGACAAGGCTCTCACTCTCCCCACTCCCAGGCCTCTGTGCCAGCAGAGCACACGCTGGCCACGCTTGCCAGTTTGAGGTGCTTCATCAAAACTGGTGATTCTGAGCTCCCCTCATGATGACTGTTCAGTTCATACATTTAAGTCCTTTTTGGTGTCAACTACAGATCTAGGAATGTCTGGGGACACATTTGGATGTTCCTGATCTTGGCATAACTTTCTCTGAACTTAGCTTTTAGGCTTCATAAGTAGTACTGAATTCTTTATATGTAAATTCTTTCTATTTCTTTATGCTCTATATCAAGGGCAAATGTAAAATGATTTTATTCTTTTTTAATCTATTGAGTCAAGGTACAATTACTGCAAACTTTGTTCTATGTGCACCAGTTAATAAAGATTAAGTTTATTACAGCACTGCACATTTTCTAAATGAAAGCATTCCCTCCTGCTCAAGAAGGTCAGTCTGTTTTTGGGATCAGGGTGGGAAGGGAACAGCACAGATGGGGCTGACCCACACCGAGTCAGCAGGACATTCTGTTCCAGGCTGGTCTGGGCACTCAATTTCCACAGGGCCAGAAAAAGTAGGAAGCTCTGTCTGATACTGTTTACACACAAGTGTTTGTGTAGGCATTGGGAAATAGGTATCAATTGACCTAAATATTGGCAGTTCCACTAATGACAATGTTTGGGCTTAGGGTTGAAATAAACTCCATGAGGTCCCAGAGCTGAACACTGTCTGTGGTCTGCAGACAGAGGTGGGCAATGAGCAGCCCTGGCCAGGGAGGCTTGGTGGCTTCTAGGCTGTCTAAATATGACTCCTTTACTACTCTTTACTTGCTTTGAGCCTCTGACATTATCCTTTTGAAAAAAATCCAGTTTGGATTTTCCAGTGCATGTATTCTGGGAAATTAAATTATTCTAGAACAAAACACAGTTTTAATTTAAAGGAGGAAGAGCTGGCCTGACATAACTGGCACCAGTGAATTCAGGAGAGCCAGAACTGCTGCAGTGTCATCCTTGATATCTTCTCTTCTTAATCCTTTCATTCTGTTTACCTGACTTGTGGCAAATGAAGTCTGTTGTTTTGCTGTCAGAAAGTTTCCTTTAAAAAGCTGGTAGCTTGAAAGCAATTCAAATGGTGACTGCAGCTTTTTGAGCTGCCTGTTAATTCAGTGAGGGAGCTATGAAATATTTTCTTGGACCCATGTTTTTTTTGCTGTATAATCATCTGTGGGGCTTGATCTCCAAGACGGAAAAGCTAAATTTATCCTCAAAGTATAAGGAAAATGTATTTATTTATTTACAATTACACATTTGTGATGATAAGCCAGTTGTGTCAACCATCAAGGAAGTAAAATTCAATTTGATATGTGCAATCTGCACAATGTGGAAATCCTTTATAGTATCACTGGCCTTGAATTCAGGTTCATCCTGAGCCTTTCTATATTTCTTCCATTAGCCCCATCATTCCCACAGTCAAAGCTTGCCCAGGCAGGAGCCCAGAGAAACCAGGACATGGCTAATTGAGTTTTCCAAGGCTATTTCTGTGGAAAGCACAAGGCTACTCTGTAGAAGTCCTACTTTAGCTCCTGAGACTTCATCAATCTCTGCTGTGTCCAAGAGCAACACAGGCAGAGGCTCAGGAGGAAGCAGGACCAGCCCAGGGAGCTCAGCACAGAGCATGGCTGGCCCTGGAACAGGGATATCCCCTGCAGGTCAGTGCAGCATTTTCACTAGAGAGGGACCAACTTCTGGGGAAAAAACAGCCTGGGATTTGATTTGGCAGGCAGTGGGAGGTGGTTGCATCTCCTGAGCCACCAGGCTCTCTGAAAAGAGGCTGCTGGTGCTGATGACAAAGGTTTATCACAGCTGTGGATTTTCTGTTTTTTCTTTCATGCATTTGGTTTATACCTCCATATTTTGCATATCTTACTTCTCAGATCCCTGAAGATCTATTGCCCACAGCAATACTATTAATATTAATAGCAAACAATCACATTCTTGTCTGTTGAAGGCAAGAAGTTCCTTCATGCTCTTTTAGGGATTGCTGAGCACTAATTGACTTTTATGTAACACCAGTTAAATGCTCCTGATTCCATTGTGAAGGGGAGCTGATGTACAGAGAATAACACTGCAAACTTCTGGCCAGAGATAAGCAAGGTGAACTCCCACTCAATGAAAAGTGTTGTACAATGTACAGTAACATTTCAGTTGGAAGCCCTCAAACAGTAAATTACATAGCACTCCTATCTCTTCAACAAAATGTACTTTTCAGTACTCAGGAATTTCACAGTGGATACATAAATTTAAGCAACCTTTAAATTCCTTCTTCCTGTACTCATGTGGGTGTGAAAAGTCAGAATGGGAATTTCTTTTGCAATCATGTCAAGTGAGGAAGGGAAGTTGATACATATTTATATGCATACACATGCATAAACACCGTTTAACTGTTTCAATTTGTACTTCAGTCAAAAATTCTCTGACTATAAAAATTTTGTTTTCAGTGTCTAAGAATGAACTCTGTCTTAGGAAATCAGCAATCTGTAGGAAATCTGCCATTTACCTTTGAAGGCTCCTCAGTGCCATTATAGAACTGATCCCTTAGTGACTCTTTTGTCTAAGCACCCAAACCCCTCACTCAGAACCATTACTGCTGGTAAAATAGCTTATGGGGCTTTTGATGCCTTCAGCACACATCCTTCTCACTTAACACCTCATTTCTTTTATCATCCCAGTAAAAAAGGTGCAGGATTTCAACTGAGTGCTGCAAAGTCCTCAGCACTTCTATTCTGCTCCTTTTTAGATCTGGATCTGTGGCCCAATCCCAGGCATTAGGTGACCTGCCATTGATCATAACACTTTAATTGTCTTTTCTGGTGCTGCTCAGCATCTCTTCCCTTTTACTTAGCCAAGAAAGAAATCCCCAGGGTCTGCAGCTCCTCAGATCCTCACTCAGGCAGAAGTACATCAGGTCCATGGGCCCTGAAGACTGGGACACCTGGGGATGCTCCTCTTGAGATGTTCCCTGAGAGCCATGATCCTGAAAATGTCCTCAGGCAAGTCTGGAATACCTTCTGCCTCTGAGGACGGGCAGACCTTAAACATGGGATGAATTTAAAGTTTGAATTGACTCTGCTTGAGGTCAAGAAAGTGAAAAGAGGGAGTGAAAGAGAATTGTTTTTATTGTGAGTCACAGGTGCTACATGTCTGGTGATTAAACACAAAGAGCAGGAGCTGGTAATTTATGAATATATATTTGACCTTTCCACTGCTGAAACCCAAAAGTTTCATGTGACTCAATTACACAAAGTGGTTCTGATGACCTGGGGAACACCAGCTGGATAAAAGCAAAAGAGCAGCAGGTAATTGAGAAAAGGCTGTATTACCCAGATGTGAGTCAGACAACACTGAGGCACACAGCCCATGGGCCTAAGGAACAACAAACAAGGTCAGGCACTACCTGGTACCTGCTAAGGACAAGCAAATCACACAAGAATCTGAGAACATCAGCTCCTCCCTCACCTGTCTGTACCCCAAAGCTCTCAGCCAGGCTGCCGAGTGGGAGGCAGCTGCTGGAGTACTCACATCATAATCCTTAAATGTCAGAATGGGTTGAAATTATAAATGACATTTTGTAACTCTAAAGGTGTTGCTCCCAGTGTTCTGGGAGTGCTACACTGGCAGCAAAAGGATTGACCACACGGGTCGAAAGTTAAAAACACTTGGGTTCAAGACAGCATGATTGCATTACATCCATTTTGTACTATGAAAAACATCTCAGCCAGTCATCTCTGCACCTCTGCAACACCAGTTTCACCAGCCTGAAAGCTGTTCTGAATCGAATCATCTGCAAGAAGGAATTGAAATCGAAGGAAATATGATTGAGAGCTGAAAACTGTTTAGAGACATTTTATTTGATGTCCAAAAAACCAAAAATTCACAGTAAGGATGAAAAAGTGTGTAACTTCAACAAAGGCAAGCTGAGATCATAGAGGAAGTTAGAAAAAAAGCAGCAGAGAAGCTGTAACAGATGGAAAGCAGGCGACTGTGAAAATTGTTAGTATATATTAGCAGCTAGGAGCTATCTATGAGATGAGAGAGGCTAAATGACACTAGCAGGAAGTTTTGAGCAGCTGAGCTGCAGGAACTGATAAAACTGACAGATATCCTGGGATGTTATTGCATGAAGTGGGGAGAGGTGTCAGTGGTGATGCAGTGAAGATGAAGCTGAGCTGGCAAGAGAGGCTTCAGGTCCTGCCTCTCATCCCAGGCTAGTTCCTGGGCTTTACCTGACAGCTGGTTCTGTGTAAACAGTGTGCCCAGCCCGAAGGGCACTGCTCCCTGAAGGATGCACTGACTGCATGGGCTGACCTGTCCCTGCTCAAAAATCTGCCCTGGGAATCTGTTTTGTCCATTGGGTCCGTGACTTCTCTTAATTCTGTGAATGCTCATTTGCTTTGGTCCATGGCAGCAAAGCACTGATGTGGTGAACTCCCAGCTCCCAGAGAGCCTGGTTTGGGAGCTTTGGGTTGAAGCTGGGGGAGGAGGAGGAGCTGTGAAGGAGCTGTGCTGCTTCCCGTGCCTCTGCACCAGCTGAGTCACAAAGGATGGACGCTGATGCCATCTCTCCCTGCTGCAGCTATGCTTTAAAATAAAGCAGTAACAAAAGCTGTTGCTGCATCCTGGGCGTGATTTGGGCTGGGGTTAGGTTGCAGCCAGCTTGTAGCTACTTCAGTTGATGTGCAAGCATGGCAACATGAGAGGAAAGGGAGAGCTGGAGGCTGAGGGGAGAGGCTCTGTCATATCCACCTCCTGTAGCATCAGTCCTGAGCAGTCAGCTCAGGCTTGGCTGGAGTCAGTCACATTTACTGTCACTGTAAATGTGACCAGTGTATCAAGGTTGTAGCATTATAATGCCTGCTGGTGGCTTTAGCAAGTGAGTTAAATCTCATTTTGACTGCACACAGCTTTCTGTGTGTATATACATGTGTATATGTGCATGTGGCAGTAGCTGCAGGAAAGCATGAACAAAGAGAACAAGCATATATATGTACATACACTCAGAATCGTTACAGGCTCTTTTTACATCAGTAAAGAAAGCACACACAGAGACTGAGAACTCAAGTAAACTAAGTCTTTAGGCAAGAACAGAAGAAAACAGAATCTGGAAAGGAACCCACAAAATAATTAAATATCTGTTATAAAGCCATGGAAGCCAGCTCAATTCATTAAATACATATGGATGGCAGTAAGCCAGCAGTGCAGGCATAGGCAGAGGAGAGGCATGTCTGGTTTATGTAGAGACAGTGAACACAGAAACACAGCTAGCACAATCATCACAGAAAGCTGCTGTCCAAGAGGAGCCCAGTCCTGTCAGCAGTGCCAGGGTTAGTGACATTTTCTGGTTCAAGCAT
The DNA here is from genome assembly GCA_013400255.1 of Sitta europaea. NCBI lineage: Eukaryota > Metazoa > Chordata > Aves > Passeriformes > Sittidae > Sitta > Sitta europaea. The sequence goes on along the minus strand of VXBS01003683.1, from coordinate 79,234 downwards.
TCAGGGAATCTCACAAGAGAGAGCCTAATCAGATGAGAGTATAAACCCTCCAGATAATAAACAAGGTAAAGATATAAATCTGGTCCTGCTCTCCTACTCTGCTGGCAGAGCTCTCATTAGGAAACCTTTTTCTTTCAGTCTAAATTGGTCTAAGTGGAGCTGCATTGCTAAAAGATTACCATGGAGAAGAAACTATTTCAAACAGACAAAAATGTGGAATCAGTTCAACAGAGAGAACTGACTCAATTTCTGCCTTGACTCCAGGATCCTTCTTGGAGGCCTGGCTGCCCAAGAGTGCAACCCCTCACTCTGCTGCTGTGTCTGAGGGCTCACCTGTGATGCTTAACCACCCTCTCAAAGCACAGCTGCGTTCAGACACCTAAGTTTAGCTCATTAATTTAATCTTTATTTTCTGGCTGTTTAAAGAAGTCTTCACTACAGCCACCCTTAGGACAACCTTAGGTTTTCTGGAAGCCTCTGGCTCTCCTCCCTTGTGGATACCTTTGGCAGTACCAGAGGTTGCTATTTACTGCCATTTGTTCAGAAGACCTGCTCATGCAAATAGTGCATAAAATGATAAAAGATTCAGTAAGCTTTCAGAAAGAGAACATTATTCATCCTCTCAAAAACATCTGGACATTTCAGGAGTCCTCCTAAATTTATGGAGTCTACTCGACAAACCTAAGTTTTTACTCAGGGGTAAATAAGCCATTCTGAGGGCTTTGCCAGGCATCTTCTTTCCCTCTCCTGTCTCTGCACACAATGAATAATGCATCTTCCCAGCTCACCAGCCAGCAGCATTAGCCCCTCGTTTCCCTCTGGATATTTTTAGGAGCTGCTGCTCCCTGCTCCCCGTGCACCAGGCACCCTCAGCCCAGCAGGACACAGGCCCAGCACCCAGCTCCCCTCTGCACTGGGGAAGGGGCTCCAGCCCCCAGGCAAGAGCCCTGGGCTGCCCAAAACAGCCCAGCTGTGCTGCTTGCCCAGGAGCTGCTGCCAGCTGCACGAGGTCAGCATTGGAGACAGGGCTGCAGCCCAAAATGTGGAACACTGGCTGGGGAGGAAGTTTTTCTTATTTAAGACTATTGTTATCAAGAGAGAAACTGAAATCACAGCCCATCTGAGAAGAGGTCAAGAGCTGAGCCAAACCTCCTGGAACAAGAAGAGGTTGGAAATATATGCCAGGATCTAGAGCAGCTCTATAAACACTTCCCAACAGCAAAAGGGGAGGGAGAAAGGAAAAGGAAAAGAAAAAGAAAAGGATTATTTGAATCTCTTTTCTAAATATTTCCTCCAAGAAAGAATCCCCAAAACTTTGGGCAATCAATACTTCTCACAGCTCAGAGCTGCCCTAACTCAACACAACTCAACTCAAGCCTTGCCCTTCTGGCTTTCCCAAAGCAGAATCTCCCTGCTCATCTCATAACCTTTTCCAGATTTAAACCTAACAGACCAGGGGTACTTTGTGATTGTCTTTTCTACTGAGCAATACCCTTATGAAGGTACTTCTCAGATTATCTTCACTTTTTACAATATTTTTTCCTTCAGTTATATTCTTTATCCTTTTTTTAAATGCAGGAATACAAATAGTAAACCCATTAAACTGCCTCCACTCTGTTATCATTGGTAGGATTAGTGTTTCTTTAAAGCCCACTGCTTCTGAAAAACCTTCCTCTGCTTTATGCATTGTACAAGTGACCCAAGCCCTACTCTGCACTCTTAGAAAAGCAATCCCTGGGAAGATTAAAGCAGCTGGGATTTGGTAAAGGAGAAATATTCTCATTATTTATGTGTCAATGTTGAGACACAGGATACAGACACATTAATATATTTCTTCATGAGTTGTTATTTGCAATGAGGGACCACAGAGAGTCTTCTGTCATATTGCCCTTGCTTTGTTGTGAATACCATCTAAAGCCACATAGTGATTAACAGACTGCATGGGTTTAACTGGTAATTACACATATAATTTGCATAACACACTTCAGCCCATGTTTATTGTTCTTGCCTTCAATATTTCCTTCCAGTAGAGACAGTAGATAATTAGTTTCATAAAACTTGTGTCTGAGAAGATTCAATTATAATGGATCAAGAAATACTAAATTCAGCTCTGAGTTTAAACATTTTTAAAGCAAAAGTGCTAACATGTCTTTAAAGAGCCAGTCAGCCCTCCTTAAGGGCTGGCACACTTTGTGAGCTCTGCTTGCTCACAGCCTCAGCTCGGGTCCCTGCCTGTCAAAAGCAGTGCCCTTCTCTGCAGTGTGAGGCTGTGAGACCCCAGCACAGGGAGCAGGGCTGACCATCCTACCATCCCTGTTATTAGCCTGGGCCCTTCTCTCTGCTCTTCCAGGGAGAATTTGCTTTCCAAGTCCTGATCTAGACTTGAACACGATTTTTCTGAATGCCCTGTGTGTTGGGTCAGTCCTGTCTGAGCGTGAGACCCTGGGGAGGCTGCAGGGATGTCTGCCTCCACCTGGGCTTACTGGCACTGCTGCAGCAGTAGGTTTGATAGATTCCTTTGCTGCAGCACAGGTGACCTCATGTGTTAGAGCAGCAGAGGTCACAGGGGTTCCAGGCTCAGGAACCCTTGCAGGCAGTGCTTGCAGCCAGCTCAGCTTCCCAAGGTCCCCCCTGCTGCCTGTAACCCCTGCCATGCACACCCTGGGGCCTCCTTCCACACCACATCCCTCAGCCCGAGGTGTTTTACCTTCCTGATGAGCTGAGAGTTATTCTGGGGGACAGCACACCCTCATTTGAATGAAACTGTCATTTTTACAATGAAGAGAGGGGATTCTCGTGTTCCCATAAGCAATGAGCTTATATATATAAATATATAAATAAGCTGTTTCCTTACCTGTCCTCAACAGGTAGATAAAAAGGCAGATAGAGAGATGATATTCAACAGTTCTTTGCCACTTGGGACCATAAGCATTTCCCTTTGGGAAGATAGACTATGTTTTAGCAGCTGTGAAGATGGATAACAATTCTCTGAGGAGAGCAACTTTCAGGCATTCCCTGGCTGTTAGTAAACACCTGTCCCCAAATCTCTGTCACAGCCACTGCTGATGCTCAGGCAGATCTTGCTGCGGATTCAGGTTAAATCACCTTTGAGGGGCTGGCACTGCAGTATCTCAATGTCACTGGCACTTTTGTATCATATGCTTTACATCAATCCAGCATTTTCTGGTCTTCCCCCAGCAAACAGTTTTATGAGAAGGGTTTTTCATTGCATAGGTTCAAAACAGCAGAGATTCTTCCAATGCAGTGTAAGTGTCTTCTTCAGAAACACTCTGGGTTTATTTTCAGGGTACATGGGTGGTGGGGGAGAGGAACAGACTAATGTTCTATTGCCTGTACAAGGCTCCTCTGTTTTCCTGCCTGATTTGGGTCGGATTTGTCTCACTGGTATTTTGTTTTGTTGAAAAGTGTTTTTTTTTTCAGAGGAGGAGAGATGTGGATGCACTGATGAACCCGTGTTTCACTTGTAGAAAGCAGCAGATGCTTTTGAATCCCAGAAGATGGCAAATTCAAACTGGAAAACATTCTTACTGAGCTACAGCTTGAAAAAAACTGAGTAGTATTCAGGCTTGCAGCTAAAGAAAGTTTTCTAATCGTATTGTCCTTTTAGGCAGGTTTATATAATATCAGTCCAGACTACACCGAAGTTATAATAAGTTTAAAAAAGAAAAAAATAAAAAGAGGGAAGGAATTAAGGGGATTCTCAGAGATGCCATGCCTGAGTAGGTTATAAACTTTCAGAAGTTGTGTTTCTCCATAACAGCCAATGGAAAGATGTCATCAAAAGCAAAGGAACTAGATTCCTGCAACAAGCAAGCCTGTTTCAGAAGATAAGGATAAGCTTATTTCATAAACATTTGCCCTAGGAAGAAGGTGCAGCAGAGCCAAGTCCTGAAACGATAAGGGGCCACTGATTTTATACATGCCTGTCATCAAAATTGGAAACAGTTTATAGGTCTTCCTGTTCAAAAAAGAATCCAATGCTTACATATACAAGGGTTATCAGGCTTTATTGAAAAATCTTCTGGTACCCAAGAGGATTTATTTTCCTGCTCATTATAACACCAACACAAAAGATGTCGTGAGAGTAAAAGTCCTGAGAAATTACTTTCAGGAGTGAGTAAATAGAAGAGCACTTCTGGAGTTTGCTCTGAGCAGGACAAAGTTTCTGCACAGAAGAGGAGTGGGAAGAGAAACTCCAGGGTCAGGAGAGCACCTTCCTTCAGAGGGAGGAGAGGGCAGGCAGGGCAAAATAAAAATCCACATACGACTTGTCAAGCCAGGAACCTCTCTAATCTGGTTTTCGAGGACCCCAGTCAGGAGCCCAGAGAGGAGTGGCAGCACTGTGACCCCTGCTCCTGCCCCCGTGGTGGCCTCAGTGCTGGCCCCAGAGCCAGCCCAGGGTCACTGCCCCTCCTGCAGACCCTGGGGCACAGCACACCCAGCCTGCAGGGTTTGGCTCAGTGTCCTGCACACCCTGCTCTCAGCCTGCCCCCCTGGCAGGCAGCTACAGCTGAAGCCCCCCAGGCCACCCCGCTGTCACTGCTGGGCCAGGGCAGCCACTGTCCCCCCCAGCCCTGGGCACACTGTCCTTGCCCGGGCACAACGGCCCCCTCAGGGCCACAGAGGCACCTGTGCCCTGGGAGAGGCGCTGGGAACACCTGTGTGCCAAATGCAATTCCAAACAAGCTCTGTGCCCCAGAGCTCCAGGCGGGCTCCAGTGCCAAACGGGCACCACCAGACGCCGTGGTGGCAGAGCCACCTTGGTTTGGGGCTCTGCTCCCTGCTCCAGCAGGGCTCTGGCCAGCACCATTGCCAGCAGGATGAAAATCCCGGGTGTCTCAGTACCAGGGATTCCCCCAGCCCCTGGCATGGCTGGCAGGTGTCCCTGCGTCCCTGTGCTCCAGCATGGCACTGCCCCACCGCCCGCTGCTGCTGCAAGCAAAGCTGCTGGAGCCCTGCAGAAGACTCTAGGTGCTGCTCTAGGGCTCAGTCTTTATATTTTTTAGCCTCATATAAATTCAGGTCTCTGTGCTTTCCATAGAATAGAAAACAGCAAGGCACTTGTGTCTTTTCTTGTTTAAAATTTTTCTTTTGAAATGACTCCTTACTTTTGTCTCTGGGGATTTGGATGTTTGCAAACTTGAAAGTAATATGATTAAGTGTTGAGATGAGTACATGCATAGTGATATAGTGATGGTTTTTCCTTTTTTTTTTTTTTTTGTAATTAAAAGAAAAATCTCTCATAAGCTCTAGGTGCTGTGTGGACTGCCCTCATTGCTCCAGCAGTTCTAGCCCTCCTCACACTTTTCAGACCTCATATATTCACCGTTGTCTGCTCACAGGTATTATGAGGGCCAAAAGGCTATGGTGAAAGGAAATATTGCTGATTACTTGGGTTTAAAATGGTATTTCTGTGATTATTTAATGAATAAAATCTTCCAGTTTATCGTCTCTATAGTAGTAGTTCCTTCTGTACCATAACTCAGGGTGTTCCCTCAGCAGCTCAGATTTCTCTTGTGCCTCTTGGCAGGAAGGTAGAGAGGACCAGTGTTTTGTGTCAGGATGGGTCACCACCTTACATTTATTTAAGCTGTTTACCATCTAACATTTTACATGACTTTTTTGGCTTGCCAGAACAAAGCTTTTCAGTGATCAAGAAAAACCATGCTGGGGGAGAATGTTAATACTACTCTGCCCTTGATAGGATGGTGACTGGCAGCATATAAATACCCCTGACAGGATGACAGAAATTGCTCTTCTATATTTACCAGGAGCCCTGGGCCAACATGCACAGTGGTGGGAACCCATCTGCTCTCTTCAGTCATTTTATCAACATGCTACTACTTAACAGCTGAGGCTTTTGTAATGTATTCTCTTTTAGCTTGGTGTGTGCAGGGAGCAGTAGTGTCTTAAACAGCAGTGCAACAACCAAAATAAATCATAAAGGTGAATTGTAAATTGAAAGGTCTGGTGATTCATTTGATGAAACATATAAAGGAACAAATTAATTTTGACATTGCTTGACCACTTAGATTTCCTACTCTGAGCCTGCCATCGTTATTATCTCTGTGTTAATGAGTGCTTCCACTGCACACAGCAAGCACTGGCAGGGAGAGGGGCAGGGGGCTTGGGCAGCTCCTGATTTGGGGGACTTTGGTCAGCACTGAGGGCATCTCCTGAGGACACCATGCAGATCCACCTCCTCTGGATCCAGTTCCTCTGGACACACATTGCCTAGAGGGGCTGGCAGAGGCCATGCCTGACGTTTCTACTCACAGAGGTTTAGATTGATTTATTATTTTTATTTCTACTTACCAGAAGTTAATGAGCACTATCCTGCTGAGCACCTGCCTTTCCCAACCTTTTGGCTTTATTTCCCGTGACACAGTTTCATTTTTGTTTTGGATATTTGCTCTCATAAACATTTCCCTCACACTTCTAGAAATGCGTCTTTTTTATCTCACATCCAAAATCAGCCACCTGGAGCACTGGAGACAATGGCTGAGATCATTTTTCCCTGGGTTCAGGGAAGGCTGAATTCTCATAAAACTACCTTACAACTAAGTTTGAAATACAGGTCATGTGTCAGAGTTTATTTCTGTCAAAAACTTTACTGAAAGGCAGTGCCAGTGTGTGTCTGATGAGAATATGCAGAACTTCTCTTTCATTTTCAGACCAAACCTCTCAGACACTTCTGCCTATCAACACCTCAATGCAGGAAGGCCCTACATAACTTCACTTCAAACAGATATCTACATTAACAGGTGTCTATTGAAGAATTTAAATTTTCTTCTATGAACACAGCAGGACATTATTTAAAAAATATACTAATTGCACTCAAGGCACCCATATTTTGTGTAGCTTTGTGAGAGCCTGGAAGTTTTTCTCTGCAGGCAGAGCACCAGGATGGACCAACAGCAGAAATGAGTCTTTTGTCCTTGCCATAAGGGCAGTGGCATCTCCCCATGCAAATGTTTTGTATTAAATCCAAATACAGGAGGCATAAACAGGTTGTAAAAAGGCAGCTGCTCTAAAAGCCCATCTCCCCAAAGATAGTCTGTGAAATATATTGGTGTGAATTCATAATGTCTGAGCAGTCTCAGCTGAATTAAAGACTGAAAAGAGGACCATAGCAGCAAAATATAATTTCAGAATTCAAGTTAGCCAAATGAGGTAATTCAAGGTTTAAGTGGTACTTTATGTTCTTAACATTTTCCACAGCATCTTTTGAAAACACCAAGGTGAAATAATCACTGTTGCAGAACCACAGATTTCTCTCAGGGAAATTTTTTCATACAGTGCAAAATGAGGGTCTATCTGAGCATTTGTGTAAAGTTAAGGCTTTTTCTCCCTCTTTGTAAGACTGCGAAATAAAGTGTTGCTGGAAGAGTTTGTAAGCAATAGAAATGTTATTATTTTTTATATTACCAATAGTAATCTATTTTAAAATTTAAAAATGTATGAACATGTAATCATCTTTAATTAACATTCACTTTAAAATTCAAAACCCCAAACAACATTATCAATCAAATACTAGCTGGGTTTGAGTTTGACAGAATAAGCTGGAATATACTTTGATTTCTATAAAAATGCCTATAGAAATTATCCCACAGTTAATTTGTGGTTCAATTGTCCAATATACATGAAGCCTTTGATGGCAAGCGAGGGTGGAGGTAGAAAGAGAATCTAATTAACCAGTATTCCAAGCTGTCTCTGCTAAACTCATGCACCAAACCCAGAGAATTGTGATATGGTTCTAAACCAACTGTTAACTCATCAGAGCAGTCCTGTTCCAGGGTAAGTGATTTTAATTAGCTGACACAAACCTTTCCCCCAGTTCATCACACTCAGGTTCCACATGCCCTCAGCTTCCACTGGGGCTCTTAAAGATGAGAATGATTATCCCTGAGGAGAGGTTTCATTTCTCTCTCAGGCTGGTCCTTTGAAGCACCAGGGTGAACATGGTGGATGTGTGAAAACACCAACCTGGAGTGCAGGGACACCACTGGAGCCTGGTTAAAGACAGACCTTGGTAATGTTGACCTTGCTAAAACTTCTCCTAAATGTAAAAAATGTCTGTTAAAAACAAGATAGGAGATATATTGGAAGAAACCCAATGAGCATGAAGGCAGTTTTCTGTGTGTTAGGTGAGCCCCAGGTGAGTGGAGCAGCAGGGGAGGGGTAGCCTGGAGCTGCACTGGAGCTGCACTAGAACTGGCACTGGAGATGCACTGGAGCTATCAGGACAGGGCTGCTGGGGCACCCAGCCCACTCCCAGGGAAAGCAGAAGAGATGGTGGGAGCAGTAACACTCACTGCATCAGCATTCACCCAGTGACTGCTGGGGCCAAGGAGCTGTGAGATCCTCAGAGCACTTCAGAGAAGTTCCTTAACCTTGTAATTTTTTATTTTTATCTTTTTCAGGAGAGTCAGCATTATTCCCTTCATGGTCACTGCTGAGCACTACATAAATCCATACCCACCTATGATTAATGGCTCTTTAGTACCAAAGGAAGGGGTTAGCTAAAACTTTTAATCACTGTCAAACTTCATAATTTTCCCACTTTCTTTTCCTGTCTCCTGTGAAGCTTCTTCATGGCAAAACCTAATGAAAGCTGCCACTACATACTGGATGGACTTGGAATGAACTTCAGCTGTTACATATCATACCTAGAGGCCACCCTTTCCATGCAGCTGTTGAGAACCACGCGTCACAGGCCTGTGAATATTTTAAAAGTCTGAGAAATCAGGGTCTGCCTGTTTCTGTTAATTGACTGGGTGAAAAAATATAGTACAGGAATAGAATTTCAGTAGTGGCCTGATGGCACAGGCAATGAAGGTCATGTTCCACTGACTGCACTAACTTGATTCCTGGCTCACACAACACTTGACATCTCCTCCAGCTCTATCTTCACTCACTCCTGTGTGGGAATCGCCTCAGGATGGAGTTTAGGTTTCAAAAAACATGAAAATGCAAGAAATAGTCGCGAGTCCCGGGGCTGAGATTTCACAGAGCGGCTGATCGCCCATCCCCGGCGGTCAGCAAGGAGCAGCTCCAGACACAGCCTCAGGCACAGCCCGCCACTGCAGCCTGCGAGAGCCTGCGAGCCCCGGGCACGGCAGCCAGCCCGGGCTGCCAGCCTGGCGTGCCAGCTCTGCCACCCTCCGGCACTGCCAGCCCCGAATCACCCTGCACACAGTGCTGCAGAGCCCGCTGCGTGCCCCGGGATGAGTGCAGGAATGTGTGCAGGAATGTGTGTGCAGGAATGTGTGCAGGAATGTGTGCAGGGCTGTGTGCAGGGCTGTGTGTGCAGGGCTGTGTGTGCAGGGCTGTGTGCAGGGCTGTGTGCAGGGCTGTGTGCAGGCAGGGCTGTGTGCAGGGCTGTGTGTGCAGGGCTGTGTGCAGGGCTGTGTGCAGGCAGGGCTGTGTGCAGGGCTGTGTGTGCAGCGCTGTGTGCAGGCAGGGCTGTGTGTGCAGGGCTGTGTGCAGGGCTGGGTGCAGGCAGGGCTGTCACAGCATTCCTGCCCTTCACCCTGGAAACACTCCAGCCTTCTGCCCTGTACGAGCCTGAGACCGGAGATGTGGGACTCCACACTGTTCTTCAAAAATGTGTTTATTGCACAGAAGTCACAGCAATCCTGGGTCATGGATGCAGAGCCAGGCCTATGAGCTGCCAGCTCCAGCCTAAGGCATGCCTGGAGCCACCTCTGTTCTGGTTACAATGCATTAGATATTTTTCTTTGCTGAATATCTTAAGACATAACAACCAATCAGCGTCATGCACAATACTTTTACCATTGCCCACAGCCTATCATTTCTACTAATATTACCATATTATGGTAGTAACTAACCAATCATACGAGTTAGTATGCTATATTTTAAGCTTAAAACTTGTTTTTCTGTTTTTTGCAGTGGAAAATTCTTCTTTCTTGGTAAAAACATGTTTTCTGTTTGCCTATGCTTTTTGATATTTATCTTTACTTAGTAAAAACATGTTTTTATTTGTAGACAATTTATCCTTTGCTCTTAGCCATAAAATCTCTTTCTAACTAATCTCAACCTTTGTCCAGTGACACTAGTTCAGCAGTCTTTTACTTTCAGGCATCTTTTGTTCTTCTATATCAAAACTTGCTTTCATTTCTAGAGAACCTTCTGCTAAGCATTCATATTTGTAAAACTTCCCTGTTAAACTTTCATCTTTCCCAACACAGCCCTCACCCTCCACTCACTGCTCAGAGGCATGGGATGGGAATGTTATTCTCTTTGCCTCTCCCTTGGCATCCAAAGCCGTGCTCAGGGAAGCCAAGGATGCTGCAGCACAATTATTTAATTTGGAGCTTGGCCAGGCCAAGCCCAGTGATGGGAAGCCTCTCTTTCTTACTGACAAATAACTGGCAGTAAATTTTTAAGGGAAGGCAGTGTACAAAGATTGCTGGTTTTTAGCAGTTTTGTTGTGAAATTTCTAGTTCCAGATTCAATTTTTGCAATTTCCACCACTGGCCTTGCACTCGTTTTCAGAGAGGGAGTCAGAAAACCATATAACTTTGTTATGTGCCACACACTGAACTTCTTTAAATAATTCCTTTTTGATGAAATGCAAGGGCAGAATGTTTGCAAAGTCTCGTGAAGCTTCTTGAGTTTTGGGTTTTTTTTTTAGCTATAGATAAAGACATGATTTCAATCACTGAGAAAATATTTGCTGAAACCCAAATTTGTGACCTCAAGTTTCCCGAACCTCATGCAATTCTTCACTTTCCAAAGCCTGTCTGATTGACTGGAAGTGGAAAGCCATTCTTCTAAAACTTTGTAATGACTCTAGTTGCATTTTAATATTTGATATGCTTTAAAATTGCAGAGAAAGTATTGACATGGATGCTGAGCCATCCTTCACAACACATGAACTGCCCTACAGGAGCATTTGTATGGTGACAATGAGGGCTGTAATTACCCCTGAGCTGAGATGGACAGTAGTGACATGTTTTATTCAAAAGACATGAATCATTAGTGTCTTTGCCACAGCCTGGAGAGAATGAGAATATTTATTAACTGTACAAGACTAATGACTGCTCTCAAAGGCTTTCATTGGTGCCAACTCAGGTCAAATCTGTGTATGGACTGTAAGGGGACACAGCCAGTCATAAATACAGAGAACACAACAATAAAGCCTAGACCAGTGTGGCAATAAACCATGCACAATTTAAATTTAGCCTCGTTGTCTTGGAGCTCCCCAACGATGTTCACTGAGTAAGGCTGGGGGGTGTGTTCACAGAGATGCTGGATGCAAATGTCCTGAGCCCTTTCTGCAGACAGATATTGCCCTTCACGTGTCCCCAGAGAGTTCACACAGGTGTTTGACAGTCTGGCTCCAAGCAGCACTGCACTGAGGGTTGGTGTTTCCTGGCTGCACACTCAGGGTTGTTTCCATTCCCTGCCTGTTGTATGCAGGGTCTGGTGTCCGGGGTAGTACAAGGGAGAGTTTGCAGTGAAGAGGCTGCAGGTGGGTAGACAAATGCAGACCTGCTCTGAAAACCCGAGATCTTTTATTAAAGACCACTTTGTGAGATTGAAAGGCAGCATTTTTCTTGTATGAGTGAGGTGCATGACATGGACTGACACTGTGGGTCTGTTAGCATGATGCTGGAGTGCCCCTGTGACTGGCAGCTGTCCTCGTGCTGCCAGGGCCAGAAACACCCTGGTGCTAAATCCCAGAGCTCTTCAAGCACTGTGCCCTTCTTTTCTTGAAAACTCCATTAGATTAAGGTGGTACCAGCAAAACTGTCATTTCAAAGACCCTGAAAGTGGCTTGAAAGGAAGTTAAGGGAATACATTTAGGCTGTGCTTTGTTGTTTCTAGTGGAGAGGCACTGCTCAAGTACATGCAGCAGTTAAAGACCACAAAACTGCTTGCTAAAAGCTGAGATTAACTCCATCCCAGCCAAAACTTTCTGCCAGCCTCCTCTAATGTTTTGGCACAGATGGTGGTGCAATTTCCCAATTACCCAGCTCTTACCTCCTTGCAGAAGAGGCACAGGGGCACAGAGGGGACCCTGGGCTGCCCAGCCTCAGACTGGCCCTTCCCAGCTCCCCTGGGAGAGCACAGATGGCCTTTCCTGGCTTGGAGACCCTTCCTGCAACCAGCCCTGTGACAGCTCCTGACTGTGAGGAGCTGACTGAGCACAGTTCATATCCATTGGTCAGCTCCTCTTCTTCTGGATGCTTTGGGGTTCAGAGGTATCTGATGTCTAAGGGGGTATTATGGAGATACTTTCCTTGACTTACCAATGCGTGAAGAACTTCACTAAGAAAAAAAAAATGTTTTAAAGGCAAACAAATAAGCCATGTGGTAATATAAACTGGAAATTCAGATCAGCTGAATATTTTTGTTGAAAGAATTTTCTATTAGCAGCTGTTGTTTTATTTTTCTTGGTTTTCCTCTGGAATTTGCAGTGGAAAAAAGCCCTACAAAATAAAAAGCATTGAAACAAAAGTTTCTGCAGGTAACATACTCAGGATATTCAATTTTTAATGCAGAATTTGCCTTTTCAAGCACTGTAATTTTATTCTAAAATCATTTAATTTCTAATGTCTGACAAATTTGTATTATTTATTTACCTGTCAGTAATGATATACTACAAACTCATGCTGGATTTTGGTAAAGAAATACATCAAAAAACCCCTCTGATTGAAGAAAAAAATCTGGTTTAAGGCATAATTTTGAAACAAATTTTGAAATGCAAGTGTCTAGGTTTGAAATGCAAAGTCAGTTTGAATGACTAACTCCATCCAACATTTTCACAGCACAGCTTTCTGCCTTTCAGCAGGGGGAACAGGCACCACAGCTGACATAAGAGGGAAGTAGAAAATTCTCCAAAGAATAACATTTTAATTCATCTTGAAATAAACATTGAGGGTTTGTGACTGACTCCTGTAAAGGTAGTGAAAAAAAATACCATATAGAAGATGAACAGAAGCAGTAAAAGCCATCTATTGCAATGCATCATGATGCTGTTACATTGCTATCTGCCAACCAGCAAGTTATAATTCCTCCTATGACAAAATTGTAAATGCCACAATAACACCATATTTTCTGCTTTGTTTGTTGGAGGGAAAAAATGTGTACACTTGGAAATAATATGAAATAAAATCTTATAAACTGGGGATTTGTATAACATTCTGGGAGGGGAGCCGGGAGCTGCCCCATTTCTCTGGGGTCAGTCTGAAGGATTATTTGGATGATCAGGGTAGTTTTAATCTATAGTTTTGGGGTTTTTTTACAGAAAAGATGATTCCAATGATCACTCACCTGTTTGGTCTAATGCTTCATGATTGCCTGGGGCACTATGGATGTTCTATTTTGCTAAAAAATACACTCCTAATCAGTCCTCTTTGTAAAGAAGATTTACACATGCTGACTGAAGAGCTGAAAAATTGTGAGGAAAGCAAGCTTCTAGTGCCTCAGTTATCACCAGCTCCTGTAGCTATGGCAGGTGGAAAGTGCTGAAACATCAGCTTGGAGCTGTGTCTTGCTTAGGAACTGCTTTTGAAATGGTGTGTCAGAACCCCAGTGTCATTGGAACCCAATTCTCTGCGTTTAATTTACATAAACACAATACGAAAAAGTTCCGACACACACGAGGAGACGGGAGGGATGGTGTGCAGCCCTGCATGGGCTGCGAGCACATCGAATCTTTGTGCTGAGTAGCAAGAATAGCACTGGGAAACAGGTCATTGCCAAATGCCCTCTCAAAGGCACAGCTCTGGGGTGGCACAGCCTCCACCTTTCTCAAAATTAGAGGCAGAAAAGCTGAGATGGTGCTTGAACAATGCCAGTCTCCCTCCTCGGTGGTTTGTGTACCAGCCTGGCAGGCACGGAGCAGGGCGCAGGTGAGAGCGGGATCCCGCTCTGACTCAGCTGCTCTCGCTGCCTTCACTGCTGCTTCCATCTGCCTGCTGCTGGGAGCACCCCGCACCCAGACAGCTTCTCATTGCATAACATATTCCCCCAGAAAGTTTGACAACATCCCTTGGCTTCTAAAAACAGCCCCATCTCTGCATTGCTCACGGAGAAGCGGCTGGTAGGTGGATGCAGTGAGCTCCACCTGCGCTCTGCTCTGCGCTGCACTGTGGCTCCTGCTGGGACACCCACCTCTGCCCAAACACACTGCTGGGGCCATGCCAGCCCCTGCAGCCTGCCAGGAGCTACTGGGAACAGAGCTGAGGCTCCCTGGGGACGGCTGATAACCTGTTGGAATAAGGATGCTAAAGCTATCAGCAGGAAAGGGATGTGAGTGTAATCTGTTCTCTTTAAGAGAGAGTATTGACCTAAAATTTGTATTTTGTTTCAGCTGACCATACACGTTTCTAAAACATTTTGACTTGCCTAATGTCTGCCTTCAACTGGAGTAGTCCACTTGCACAGCAGTTACAGATTCACAGAACCAGGGTCATCCAGTCCGAGCACCAGCCCAGCACCACCACAATCACCCCTAAACCCAGGTGCCACATCCAGAGGCCTCCTGAACACCTCCAGAGACAGCCACCTCACCACCTCCCTGGGCATTTTTCCAATGCCTGACCACTCTTCCAGTGAAAGGGCTTTTTCCTAACATCTAAGCAGAACCTCTCCTGGTGCAATTTAAGGCCATTTTCTCTCATCCTTTCACTTGGAACAAGGCAGAAGGGACTGACCTCCACCTGGCTAGAAGCTTTTTTCAGGTAGTTCTTTAGGGCAATGAGGTCCCTCCCAAGCCTTCTCATCTCCAAATTAAAATAATGCAGTTAAGTTCTGTTTAACCATCTTCTTAACATTTAGGTAAATGTCAAGGTATTTCATGCTCAATAATTTGAAGAATTGAAATTATCCACTTTGAAAATACAGAAATGGAACTCTTAAGACAGTTCCAAAAGTATGGCTGACTATTATTTCTATTGAACCTAATCACTGAATACTTCCTCACCTGGAAATCTAGTTCAGCTCCCTTTCCCCACCTGCTCCCCTTCCTCCTTAAAGAAAAGAAATTGGAGTCCTCAAATAGCTAAAAATATACTAATTGGCCCACATCTGTACATCTAATTCATTTCCATAGCTAGTTTTTTTTTTTTTTCTCATGGTTTTACCTAAAACCCCAAATCCTGAGGAGACAGCTGGGGGATGTCTCGGTACTGCTGTCTGGGAGTGCCGCTGTGGACGGAGCGCTAAGCTGCGCTCTGGGCTGAGCTCTCCCGGGCACGGGGTGCCTGTGGGTGTGCTCATCATGGGCTCAGTGCTCCCGAGCCCCCCAGCCTCTGCCGTGCTGCTGGCGCTGTGTGTGCCCGCTTTAGGCTCAGGGAACGGTTCCGTGCTCCCGGGGCTCTGCTGGCAGCCTGGGGCGCATCCCCAGCATCCCCTCGCTCCCGGGGCTCTGCCACAGCCTGGGATTGATCCCCAGCATCCCCTCGCTCCTGCTGCTGGTCCCGGGGCTCTGCTGACAGCCTGGGATGGATCCCCAGCATCCCCTCGCTCCCGGGGCTCTGCCACAGCCTGGGATTGATCCCCAGCATCCCCTCGCTCCTGCTGCTGCTCCTGGGGCTCTGCTGACAGCCTGGGATGGATCCCCAGCATCCCCTCGCTCCCCTCGCTCCCGGGGCTCTGCCGGCAGCTCCGTGCCCGCTCTGGCCGCTCCAGCCCGGCTGCGGGATCGGCCCCGGCAGGGGAGGGGGCCCGGGGGACCCGAGGGGACAGAGTCTGAGACCCTGGCCCCTGGGCAGGGGCTGAAGCTCCTGCGCCCCTCCCGAGAGGGCTAAGGGCACTGAACCTCCCTCCCCATGGCCTGGCCTTTCTCTTCACCCACCTCGCATTCCCAACTAAGAACAGCCACATGTGCCAGAAAATAAATGCAATTCCTTCTAATCATTCCTTGTAGTTCTGGGGAAGCACATCTTCCTGCAGCCCGGAGGGGGGGACAGCCTGGCTGTGCCATGTGTGTGACACCAGCTGCTCTGGGATCCCAGAGCCCCTGCCAGAGCCCACCCAGGCCCAGCAGCACCAGCACAGCCCCCACTGCTTCCTAGCACGTCCTTCCATTCCAGGCTCTGTCCTGAAAATATCTTCATTGCCACTTCTGACTTGTTTTTAAAATAATTGCCAGCTTGACAGAAAGTAGGGAAAAAAAAGAAATTAAAATCCAGGATCTGTCTTATTCATATCCACTTGCAAATAAAAAGCACTGTGGAAACACTCCCCAAGCAGAACAGAGATTTATTTTCAAGCATGTGAGCAGTTTAAGGTCATTTACTTAAAATTACATTCAAGAAACAACAGTGATGCTTCTGCATTACTCTCTGCCTTTAATGGCATTCTGCATCTAATCCGTCTTGCTGTTCAATAGAAATAGCTTACTCCCACGTCTGAGGAAAGGGCTGGGCTGGAGCCTGCATCTCAAACACCCTCCTGTCACCGGCAGGGAATGCCATTTTTAGATCTCCCATTCCGAAGAAAGGTCAGTCACTGTTCTAAACAATAGAAGAAGAAAACAGTCAGTCCACTTTACCCTTTCTCCAGCTTTTAAAAGGAAAACAAAGAAACAAACAAACCAGCCATCAGTGCCAAGGTAATTTCCAGTATTTTGATATAGTTACACAGAATCAACAGTAAGTTGATTCTGGCAGTAAGTTGGTTTTTTTTTTCCTCAAGATGTGATCATACGTTTCAGACAATGGTGCAGCAGTGCTGGGAAAGGACATCAGATAAGAAATACAGCTGGTTGAAATCTGCATTTCAAATCCCTCACAACACTTTTCAGGAGAAAAAGAAATCCTTCTTCAGAAAATAACTATAATAAAACCCCCAATAACAGCATGTCAACACAAAGCAGATGCTCAGCTTTGACTTTATATGGATTCATCCAGGAGGTTGTGGGGAAGTGTCCTTCAGGGGTGGTAACTGGAAAAGACAAGTCCTCAGAAGCTGTATTCCCAAGCTGGACCAGTATTGTCATTTCTTCCTCTGTGCCCTAGGCTCTCTGGGAAGCCCATGGAGAGCAGCCCTTCAGCCCAGCCAGGGCAGATGGGTGGCCCAAGGGGTTCCAGGGGTGCTGCTGGGAATGCACAGGGGAGAGTCACTGGCAATCTGTGCTCGAAGGTGCCCAAGGTGTCCAGGCAGCTGCAGCTGGCCTCAGGAACTGGCCAGTGGAAGATCTCCAGCACCTCCACAGCCACTTCTTGTTCTCTTGTCTCCCTTAATTGAAACTTTCCTAGTCAGGCTTTCAAACCAACTTACTTTTTGTTTGAGATCTTAGCTTTTTTTTTAGGCTTTCTGCCAGCCCCCTCTAAGGTTTTGGTGCAGATGATGGTGAAATTACCCAGCACTTACCTCCTTGCAGAAGAGGCAAAATGTGGTTCTGTAGCCACTGGCAATGAAAAGTCAGTCTGAATTAACAGAAGCAGAGGTTTTTGAGTGGCAGAGTGAGAGGAGGATGTGGTGGAAATGCTCTGTCATTGTGGTTTGGGCTGAGAGTGTATGGGCACAAGTCTTGCCAGACACGGAACAGAGCTCATTATTCATGGTTATAACATAAAATGTTCCTTACGAGAAATAAGAATACAAAAAGAAAATCCATCACAGCTATATCTATGATGGTATTAAACACTTTTTGTACACTCTTAAAGGAGCTCAATAAACCTGAAGACAAAGAAAGAAAAGTTCCATTTTGGGTAATAATAACTGGAAATAATCTTGCAGGTTTAGGGTCAGAAAAATGGGAAAAATAAAAAGTACAGACTACTCTACCCAAAGTTTTGTATAAGATGATTTTTGTTTTGCGTTATGTAATCAAATAAACACATCACAACATTGTCACTTGGGGCTTGAAATGCAGTGGATGTCCCTGGAGCTCCTTTGATGCCACCTGCCACAGAGGAAACATCTCCCTCGTGGCTCCAGGCTCCAGGCCAGGTGAGGTAAACCAGCACTAAAAATTCCTTTCTGGTGTGATGGTATGAATTTATAAATATATAAACCAGCCTGATTTGCTGTGAATGCTCTTGAACACAGGGGCTGAGGACACCTCTATGGCAAACACCAGCTCTGCTGGGCACTGAGCAACCTTCACAGGGACCTCACCTCATCACTTCTGTGATCCAGTGCTTGTTAATTAGGTGCTTTTTTCCC
Source organism: Sitta europaea (assembly GCA_013400255.1). Classification (NCBI taxonomy): domain Eukaryota; kingdom Metazoa; phylum Chordata; class Aves; order Passeriformes; family Sittidae; genus Sitta; species Sitta europaea. Next base: position 61,066 of record VXBS01003683.1, on the reverse strand, counting down.
CTTCAGTTCTTATACAGAGCCCAGCCAGCAAAGATGCAGCTTCATTATGTCGGCTGTTCAAATAAATCACTCCTGAGGATGAAAACAGGACTGTTGCAGGGAATTTTTAGTATTTGGGAGGATATTTAAATTGTGGTCAAGTTTGGGTTCTTAAACATGTATCCCTTTTTCTACAGCATGTTCTAACTATCCCTTATATTCTTTTCAAAAATCTTTTGGTTTTATGTTTTTCCCCTCACTTATTTATGCATAAATAGCCCCTCAATGTATAAGATACCTCAGCATGCAGTGAGTTGTGATTCTGGCTTTATATGCAATACTGGTATATTCAATATAAATAAAATTATAGTTTCAGCTATAATTTTGTAAATAAATAGAGTTAAGCAGGAAAGAATTAGACAGGAACAATTTTTACTTTAAATTGCCTTTATTCTGGGCTCTAGGTCAGCAAGCCAGCCTGGGTGCAGTGTGTAGGGGTGGCACTCCCTGCTCTGCCCCAGGAACACCTCACCTGCCAGGGCTGAGCAGTCTGAGCACTGCCTCGGTGGCAAATTACAGCAGAATTTAGCTCTGGATAGACTCCACAAAGAAAATTTATTCATACCATTTCATATTGAAAAGCCTGATTACCATTTACCATATGATGCCTTTCTATCACTTCAGCAGTATCAAAAGGCTTTATTGTAGATGAGATCAAATAAATACAGCAAAACCATGAAAAAAAGAACAGAGTCATATCCTGACTGATAGCATGCTCCTACAGACTACTGCCACCAGCTGAGAGTATGTGCCAATATTTTTATGAGCCATCATTACCAAACATAACTGAAGCAGGCTGGAAGAAAACAGCAGCCTAGAAGTGGTGTTTAAGAAAGCCCTGGGAAAGGAAAAGAACAGAAGAGGAGAGCTGCTGAGCTGAATCAGCATGTGGGCTGTAGCTGGAACAAAAGGATTCTTCAGTTCATGCCAAAAATACTCATCAGCACTGCTGCTTTTTTAAGCTTAACATTCATAGGTGACTTTTCTTGCTTCTGAGCAGTCTTGTGGGAAGCTTCCCTGGCTCAGGTATGGGTGGCTGTCAGAGCCCTCACTCTCTGCTGCCTTCAAGGTTTCCTTGGGAGAGGAGCTGACTGCTCAGGGGGCAGGGCAAGGGCTGCCCTCTGAGCCTCTGTTGTGTCTCAGGACCACGTCCAGGCTCTTCTCCAGGGGACTCCTTGCTTCTGAATACAGTGCAGCCCTTTCTTTCTCTGCCTTTCCCTTCCCAGAGCTGACAGGACCTCAAAGACAGCTCAGCAAAGATCAGCCTCTGCTGGAGATCCCAGCTGCAGAGGGATCTTCCACCTCAGTGGGGTATGAACACAGTCTTTAGGGGACTCATTACAAAGCATTAAATATGATTAAAATGACCAAAAAACCCACAAGTGACCAAAAGGTTGTTTTCCTTGGTGCACAGTTAGTCTGAAAGACTCCTTATTGTAGGGAGCCACAGAGCCCAGAAACTATAAAAAGCTTCAGAAAAAATCAGTTATATGTATCACCAAAAAAGGAGAAAATCAATCATTATACTAAAGAAATGCAAAGAGTCTTCTCAAGCTTCAGGTTGAAATGAAGATTTAAGAATCAGGGAGTAAAAAGAGCTTTTCCAGGGAGACCAAGGTGGCCCTTACCTACCTCAGCAGGGTGGGTGATGGCAGAGCTCACACCCAAACTGTGCTGCTGCCCCTTGGAGGGAGCTCTGCTATTGGTAAAGCAAGGACCAAAATGCAGAAATTCAACGTGCAAGGCTGATTATTTCAAGGTGTGGAAAGGAAAATGTGCATGTCTGAGTCCTCTGGGAATGAAACACTGCTGGGGAGAAATGATGCTGCCCCTGCATAACCTGCCACGTGTGTTTGTGTTTAGCTTAGCTGTGGGAAGCAGCCCTTCCTTGTAAAGCTGGGGCTAAGCTTGCATTTCTCAGCACTTCAAAGGGCATCTCCAAAACAATCTTTTAGAACCTGAAGATGTTTGTTATCTTGCTAATCCTAAAGCAAAGAGATCTAAGGAGGAAGCAAGCTGAACAATGCAAAAAAAAATACAGTGTACACACTTTCAAAAATCAAGGTGTCCTTTTATTCTTCAGCGAGAAATCCAGTTTTTGCATCTGAGCAATTTAATAATAATAAAACAATGATTTCAGCCTCAAAATGTATTTGCTTTTAGGAAATGAAACCAGCTTTTAAGTTAAATAACCTTGTTCCCTGGGAACAAGCTCTATCTCTGAGCATGTTGAATTCACATTTACATGAAGCATTTCCTCATTTGCACATTTAGGGACATTTAATTACTTCAGGAGTATGAAATATAGGAATTAATATATCCATACAGAAAAGCTGAGAGAAAATAATGCCCTTTGCTTCATGGCTTTGCTGCTCATGGGTCAGTAGTGAATTAGATTGGGCTTTAATTCTTCCCCAGTGTGAAAGGGATTCAATCAGTTACACCATGAGCTGATATTATTAATGCAATCATGGCCTAAAAGAAACCAGCCCTAAAGGGAGGTGCCAAGATGAATTTTTCACGTAGTAACAAAGGAAGTCAGAAGACTCCTTCACAGCGAGTCACGTCTGCACTGAGTGTGAGCCTGACGTTTCACACGCCTCCAAATTACTCTGCTGTGGATTTCACATTTCTATTTGTACCTCCAACTCTTGCTAAGGGCTCCACAGGTGTTCAGAGAATCACTAAAGGAAGGTATTAGATTCAGTATGACCCTGAGTTACAAACTTCAATGGGGAAGGGATCAAATAGTGAATTATTTCATAAAATAGCCACCACTCAGGCATTTAGGTACTTTTCCATCTTAATTAAAAGGCAAAAAATTGCAAAAGGCTTCAAGGAAACATTTAAGCTTTTGTAATCAAAGCATAAAATTAATCCATGGAACAAATTACTGCATAGCAAACTAATGATCTTTTCAGAAGAAAACATTGAAAGGCTCTGAGAAAAAAAATTAGGTTTTCTGTCTCCCTTTCCCTACATAAACGTTGTTTATTTGAGCCCAGTCCCCCCAGTGATGTGCAAGAGGGCAGCACATCCCCAGGCAGGCCAGTTCTCAGGCTGGCACCCCCTGGCAGCCTGCCCTCACTCTCCAAATCCAGCCCCCAGGGGCTGTCCCAGGTGAGGACAGCAACATGTCCCTGCAGCTGGGCAAAGGAGGGGATGTGTGTCCCTCCCCCTGCCCTGGCAGAGCAGCTCCCCGGGCTCCAGGGAGCCTTGGGGACAGCAGGGACTCATTAGCCCACTTGTGCCACCCCAGGGCTGGAAACTGCAGGATCCTGGTTTGTGGGCAAGGTGGTTTGGGTCAGAACAGAGAGTTTTAAAGTGTACTTGTTGTCAATTATTTCCTCCCCCTGCTGAGTTCTGTTGAGCTGGACTCAAAGCATTAATGGAGCAGGACTTTCATCATCAAAAGATGTGAAAATCCACATCAATAGAATTGTCTGATCAGCATTTGCTCTTCAAATATGAGTAAGGGTGTTTTATTGCATGATATTAAAGCAGCAGCAATGGCCCAGGTGTATAAACATTTCCCAGGCCTTCCTTTAGGATGCCATGCACAAACTGTCAGCAGCTGCTCCATCAGGATCTCGAGAGCCTGGGAGGCCAGGGCCTCCTGCTCCAAGGCAGTATTTCAGAATGAGGAAGGCATTTGCTGTTTATCTGTATTAATATTAGGAAATGGCTTATGCCTAGGCTGCAAATTAATGAATTGGTTAGAGTCTGGGTGCCAGAGCCCTTGGGAGCAATGGTCAGGCTTCTGCTGACCTTCACTGAAAAAAATCCAGATTTCAAGATGCCACTGGGTGATCTGCAGAAAGCAGGCTAAAAATGTGTGCAAAGGGATTACAAAGTATTTGTGTTTCATTTTAAAATGTGTGGAAAATCACATTAATGCAGAGTCAGCTAAATGCACATGTACCATCTGACTGTTCAAAAATCAAGGTTAACTTATATTTAGGAGATTTTTTTGTAAGCTCCATACAGGCACACATTTCTACACTGTGCAAAGGTTATGGTTCCTTTGCTGGTTCCTTTCCTTGTTGATTCAAGATTTGAAACATATCCAAGAGTATTTTTTCCCATTCATGACTTAAATCTTGCTCATACACAAAACTTAAAGACATAATTTTTAAAAATTATTTATTAGCTATAGTTATTTGCTATATTTATTTGTCAGCTAATCTTCATGCTTTGAACAGAGTCTGACCTGTTCCCTCCCAAAGCCATGGAAAGTTTTCTTCTTGGCTTCCAGAAATCCCAAATACTTATCATTGTCTTTGCAGTACTGATTTTTTAGTGATAAGAAGGAACCCTGTTCAGGATAGCTAAATGTGATAGATATTTGTTAAGTACTTCTTTGAGATAAAATACAATTTATTTTCCCGCTTTAATTTATGAAATGTAAAATGGCAAAGCTCCTAACTCACCTTACCTGAGCCACTGAAAGAGATGAGAGCATAAATACCCACGACATCCACATTATTACCAGATACATCCATTAACAGCAGTGCTATCACAGCGAATGCCAAGTGAATTGAAAGTGACAGGGCAATAAATTCAAGTGTTTATACCTTTTTCTCAGCTTACAAATAGCAGAGTTATTCCTGACCTTTGATGAAAACCTTAATGATCACTGGTAAATCAAATATGATACTGTTAGAATTCAGTGCCACAGCTGAGACCCTTTCACCCTGGAGATGCAATATCTTCTAAGGATTTCTTTGTGGATTACGCTGTCATTCCTACCTCAGGAAGGATTAATATCCATAGGAAATTAGCTCATTTCCATTTACTCTTGCAAAGTAAACTCTTCCCAGTTTACTCTTGTAGACTGATAATGAGTTACAAGATGTAAACTCCCCACTGTCTCCTGATTCCTGGGCAGTCCCAGCAAAGGGCTGCCACCAAACATCTCTGGGCTCTCACTTCTCAGATGGGTTCTAACGGGATGAAGATCCCTGAAGGGGGGATTTTGAGGCAAAGGAAGGATCAGTTTCCAGTTTTTATTAATTTTCTGCATTTAACCTTGTAGAAGAAGAGAAATTGTGTATACCAGTCAGGTTGCAGGTTTCATCCTTTTCATTTTGTTAGGTGAACTTACTGTCTTGCTCTGGGTCAGTAAGGAATTATTTTTCCAAAGGAGCAGATCTCAGGCTTTCTCTGATAGAAAATCCTGAATCAGAGGTGCTAACCCCTATTTAAAAGATCTAATATCCTGAAGATAGGCTTTCTTCCCTTCATTAGCTGCCTTGAAAGAAGCCCCTAGACAGAGCAAAAAGCAGAGTTTGGGCTGACAAAAGTTGCCAGTTTTTGGACAAAAACAACAAGCAACAAATCTGGGCTAACAATAGCAATGAGACCAGCAGTGAAATATGTCAGTGTGGGAGACATTTCAGGTCAATGAGAGGGGAGAAATTTGGCCTTTTATTTCATGTTTGACCAAGGCAATGGTTCTATAGTAAATATATGGGTGCAAAATCATCCCAACACAGTAGCACTTATTCCTGTATGGTAACAAAAAGCATTTCTGTCTTCAGAGGAGAGACTTTTTACAGCTTTACAGGATCTCTTTGGTTCAGTTCATGCTTTATGTACAATTTTTGTTCAGTTTAAGTCTTTCCCTAGGTAGCTGGCTGGGCCCAAGAAATCAAATCATATATGAGTGATCATTCAACCTGTTTAATTCCTGCCCTGGGAGACTGTAGACCTAAGCAGTTAGTGATCTGCAGAATTCTCTTGCAAATATTTCAGTGTTTGCCGAGGCCAGCTCCAATTTCCCTGGATGACTTTTTTTCTAACGCTTTTCTTTATCTCTCTTGCTTTCAGATAAAATGTCAGCTCATGAACTGCAATAATAGCCTTTCCCTTCAGAGTAATTTTTCTTCCCCAGTTTTTGATTAAAAAAAAATTAAAAAATCCTGGGCTCGGTAGGCGATGTCTGGCGGGGCCGCTGGCCGTGCTGCCTGTCCGTGCAGCCGGAGGATGGCACAGCCGCTCAGCCCCAGCTGCAGCGCCGGCGAGAGCCGGACACCCCCGAAACACGGGGGAAATATAAATAAAAGGGAGGGGAGGGCAGGGAGGGGGGAAAGAAATAAAGAAAAGGGGAGGGGGAAAAGTAGTGAGAAAATTCAAAAGTGCCAATGTGGTTTCAGTGAGCGGGGCCAGCAGCAGAGGTCTCCGGCCGCTGATTGCAGCAGCCAGGCTGCTCTAATCTCCAGGGGATGCTCGCAAAAGGCAAAGCCACGCTGGGGACAGGGCCAGCGCCGGGGCATCCCCAGGGCCTTTATCTGCCTTCATCTGCCTTTATCTGCCTTCATCTGCCTTTATCTGCCTTCATCCCCGCGGCACAGCGAGCTCCTCCCGCGCCGGGGCTGCCCGCGGCCCCGGGGGAGGATGCTTTTGAAATGCAACAGTATTGGAATAGCAGAGAATGTACTTAGCAACTAGAAATGTGGGCATAAAAGATGCCACGGTTTTGAAAGGGATGTAATGGTAAGGAACTGCAGAGGATCCTCCCTGTAGTGATAAGGGCTGCTAGAGCTGGGTGCTGAAACAGGGACTGTAAGCATCATTTGTGCACATTCTGCTCACCAGCACTGAGCATCTGTCTATTGCTAGACTTTACTGCAACTTTGCCATTTTCTCCAATAGCTGATGTTCTGCATTGTTTTGAGTTTTGTTTAATTTCCCTATTAAATGCAGAGCCTAGATGAAAAGGATCACAGAACTTCTAGTAATAATTTCCCTGACTTGCTTCTGCTTGAACAGAAGACGCAGGTGCAGACACTGAAATAAATTCCACTGAATTACCAGTACAGTCTTCAGTCTACACCAGAATCCTTTAAGCACAAGGAGTATCCAAAAAGCTTTTTTCTGGGAACCTCCCAGGAATATTCTTTTCTAGATAACAATCTTGCTTAGTTCTGCTGAAAAAACACACGGTTTGCTGATCACGCTTCTCTCTTATCATGTCCATTTCCAAAATACTGCAAGTAAGTGATTTGGCAGAAACAATACCAAAATATCAAGTGATAATTAGAAGCTGTAAAAGATTAAGGAAAGTTCTACATGACTCTTGTTGTACATACAGACCCAAACTGTGTTCGTGCAAAAAAAAAAAAAAAAAAGAGGGGAAAA
>VXBS01003683.1:38203-53879 GCA_013400255.1 Sitta europaea | reverse complement strand
AAAAAAAAAGAGTGGAAAAGAACTGCAATGGGGACCACAGCTGCTGGTCACGATGCCTGACCCCCAGGAGCACCACTTACACAGCCCTTTTCTCTCTAAGGAGAGCAGATGTGATGGGGGTTATGCCACTGTGTCAGTGAGAAAACTCCTGCGACTTTTTAAAGTCTGTCCTCTCCAGAAAGGGGAGAGGGTCTAGTGGGGAGGTTCAGCTCACTCCTGTGAGCTCCTGTGCTGGCAGCAGCTCAGGCTGAGTCTGGTTCGAGCCTGCCCTCCGCAGGGCACAGCCTGGCATGCCGGGTCCCTGCTGGCTGCTGGGAGCCAGGGCAGGGCCAGGAGAGGCTCCTCCAGCCCTCGCTGGGGCTTCTCTCCTTTGGCAGCTCAGCTGCTGACTCCCATTCCATTCCCTGTTTAATCCTGTGTCTTCTAGGTGAGTCTGTATGATGAGCAGCTGGAGGCAAGGCCGGCATTAAAGCAGGTTTGGGAGCAGTACACCAAGTCTATCCATATTTTATATCCAGCCTCACGTGCCCAGGAGTTGTTCCCTGTAGCTGTGCTCCATACAGAACCCCTGGTTCTCCCTGGAGGGGGAACTGCAGCAAAGATGTGTGGCAGCCAGTGCTGGTTTCAGGTGCCTTCAGGCGTTGTCTGATGTCCAAAAAGAAGATGAGGAAGGTGGAAGGACACTACCACCTACCACCAGTGCTGAGCTGCAGCATCATCCCTTTGCTGGCAAGGGAGCTGGCTCTTCTCCCAAGGTCTGGGCATCACTCACTGGTTTGTGTGCTACAACTTGCAGTCTGGTCCCTCCCGAGAGATGAGATAATTTTTCTTGAGCAGGAAGCATCTTCTGCCCCATTTGAAAGGTCTCAGGCAGGAGCTGGGTGCCAGAAGAAAGGTCATGCTGGAGCAAACAGTGGTTCCTGCAGCTAGAATCTGTTGGGGTTTGGGGCAGCTGGCATTTCTGGGTCTGCACTGTAATGCATCCCCTGAAGTCTGGGATCTATATCCACAGAAAATAAAGATATACAAAGATCTAAAAGTGAGCCTGGCTTCAGTCCAGAGGGAGGTTACTGCCATGGGAATCCACTGCTTGCTTGAAATGACAATCTGTACCCCTGCTCCCTTTGCCGTGTGCTGGGCTTCCCAACTTCCTCAGATGCTGAAGAGAGACAATGAGCAGATCCTCTTAAATCTCAATTTAGACTGACACAACCTCCCAGCCCCACCTCACCCCCCAGCTTCAGGCCATGATCCTGATTATTTATTTTTAGTTTCTAGGTTAGGGACTCCCCCCATATTCCCAACACCGGGTTGCCAACATTGGAAATTAAATAAATCTTCAATTTTTTCTTTTAAAAAGCATTTAACTCCAACAATATGCAGTTGCAGCCCTGAATGACTGAACTAATTTTACGGAATATGTTTCCCTGTCAGAAATTAAATTGGCAGTGCAACCCCTCCACCCCCTAGAATTACTTGGCTAAAGTAGTAGCCAGATGAACAAGCAAAAATTCACAAGAGGATTAAACTAAATATGCAGCTCAAACAGAGGAGCAGCTGAACCCTCCAGCATTTCAATACACAGCTGATTCAGCAAAACAGATACATATTCAAATGAAGGATGTCACTGAGATGGAAAACCAGGCAGCTTAATCAATAAAGTGTGCAGCCTGTCCTGGTACAGGAAAAGCAGCAGCTTAATGAGCAATATAGAAAAATGAATTGGGGAGAAATTTTGCTTCTGCCAGGACTTTGAAGTAGAAGAAATGTCCAGGAGAGGTAACTCATGGAGCTAGGCCACTGCTACCTTATGCCTTCATTATCTCTTCTTGGGACTAACCTCTGCAGTGTGGGGTTAGAGGAGGCCAGAAAAAAAGCAGCATTTTTCTTTTCTTCAATCACACAGTTCATAGGAAGTGGGATATTGTTTAATTCAAGATTGCAAGTTTATATTTTTCACCTAGCTACAAGTTGTGTTATTGTACTGCACAATTTTTTATTCTCTGTGAGCTATGCAGAAGGAGATTTGATTTACAGAAATATTTTCACTTCACAAAATATCTTAAAAAATGATATGCCAACAAAAGCAGCAGAGAAATGGTTGAAGAGATCCACTTTGTCCTGCTCACATCCTCCTCTCAAGAGACTCTTTAGAGCTACTCAGTCACTACAGCCACAGTCTTGTCCCCTGTATTCTCCTGGGTCTGGCACTCTGTAAGGAGAGGAGGGTTTTCCTGGAAGGTGCAGTTTCTACACCTGTGTCCTTGAGCTTTGAACACAGACAGACACTGCTGTTCCATCCCCTTCCTGCCAGCAGAAAACCTGCTCAGAGAAACCTTCTCACAAGCACAAACCTTCTTGACAGAAAAGTAAACAGGAAAAGGCTGGGAGAGCAGCTGATTAAAGGACATGCCAGTGCACATTAAAATATTTGCTAATTGCAAATCTATTGTCCCACTGTGCTGCCAGCTCCTGCTCTGACTCACGTGAAATGTCAGATGGCTCCAGACTGAATAAATAACCTCATCCCTGGCTGCCAGGAGAGAGGAGCAGCAGCAACACCAGCACTGGTTCTGCTGCCTTGTCCCTCCTCCATTCCCAGTCTATGGGGGCAGTTTGCTCAGCATAAAGCAGGGTACAGTGCTGAGTGTGCCCTGAAAACCTGAAGAGTGAACAGATATTTAGATTTCATTGCAGTGTTAGGGAAGAGCCATGTCGAAGATGGTGAGACAAAGACTATGTGGAAGATTTCTCTGTGTTGCAGCTTTTCTAACCAACACAACGTTGCCATGAAGGAAGAGGCAGGACATCCCCCAGCAGCCTGTGAGAACAGGCAGATAAATCATCCCAAACAAAGGTAAAAAAACAAAGTTAATAATTTGAACATGTCAGAAGAGCTGCTTCTGTAAGAAAAATGTTCACTCGTATGAGTGAAATGTTTAGGTCTGCTTAAAAATAACAGTGTGGAAATAAACAGAAAGAGCTCTGGCTGCTCATGCTTGGGTTTGGGTTACAATGTTCAAAGGATAAAACCCACGAATTTTCCACTAGCTGATTGAAACTCTTTCCCTCCTGGTTTTGGGTTGGTCCTGGTTCAAGGAGTGGAAGTATGTTAAAAGAGAAATATTTATAAAAATAGAGAGAGAAAAAAAGCTGGAAGTAAAACAGCAGAAAAACAAGGCTGCCATTCCAATAATAAGGAACTTGCAGTTATTGTTCAAATAAGTCCTTATTTGGAATGGTAGTTCTAATCCAATTAAGTATGTCATTCAGGCACATAAATAATCCCCATTTTTAAAGGGATTTAAATTTCACTGCATTGATGGGCTGGTGATATTATGCCAGGGAAATGGTAGCACTAAATGGCTGCTATCATTCAGCGGTACGCAGTTATTTGACTCTAGAGTTTAAAAGGCTGTGGTTTGCATAGTACTTGTCTAACTACCCACTTATTTTCTCTGCACTTCTAAATCTAAGGGTGTTTACTTTCAGCAGAACAAGAATGAGGTTTCAAAAGTGCTGATCAATATTAACCTTGCACAGTACTACACATTGTATCTATTTTGCATAAACTATATTAGAGAGCCAGCTCATACAGAATTTGTGCACAATATATCTGCATCCATTCTGAATAAGAGTTTACAAATCTTCTGCTGATTTTAATCTTCAAGCTTTTAAAACTGCTCATTAAATATATTGTCTACACATTTTTTGCTACTGAGTTTTGTCAGTGTGTGTGAATTATGCATAAAGCCCACAGTGAGACAGATGCATAAAACTGCAGTTTATCTAGGTAGGCATAACCATTCAGCAAACTTTGTTTAATTAGTCACTAAATCAGTTGTTATGACTTTGTTGACTGACTGATGCTTTTAAAATATTACTGACTCTTCTTAAAATGTCTGCCCTTGTTATTTGTTATATTAACAAATATTGGATGCCTTAATCTGGTGCTTAAATACCCACTATTGTAATTCAGTGCTAATGACAATGCTGACATGACAGAACTATTAAACTGGAAACAGAGTTGTCACATTTTCAGACAGCAAAATACTCATCTGTGACACATAGCATATGGCATAAACCTGGGAAAATCATCAGTGGAGTTAAGAATAAATAGAAGCTGCGTTCCCTAAAAAATATAATCTGACATCCAAACACGGATAATCTTGAGACATACTTGACAGTCCATGAGTTCAGTCAACAGATTATAAAATCAGAGGCTGCAGCACACATTTCCAGAGAACAAATCACAGCAGAGCTCCCAATGCTGAGCTCGGGGTGTAAACATGCTGCTTTTTCTATATACTCTGGGAAGAGATCATTAAAATACTACAGCTAATTATGCTTCAAGCCTCTGCACAGTCTCGTGCTAATGTGTTTATCCAACTTCCATTTTTTGCTGCCCATCTCATATTTCAGCAATTTTGATGCAGAGATTTAAAAATGCCAGTGTTTCTTCGAGGGAACCCTGGATCAATGTGGGAGCTGTCCCTCTGCCTGGGCAGAGGAATCACCTGGAGCAGCAGCACAGCTCCCAGCCCCAGTTCACTGTGCTACCTGCTCCAGTGATCCCAGGGGTTAGAAAGGTGCCCTGAGGTGACAGGAACATTGAAACACAGTTTCACTCTTGTGTTTGGGTCAAGGATGGCGTCCCAATACACCAAATCCATCTGTGTGATCTCTGCTTGGGAAGGACCATGACTGTCCCCTAACCTGCTGCTGCTTTTGGGGCTGCTCCTCGAGGAGGTGGAGAGCTCTTTCAGCTCTTCATTCAGACCCTTCTGACGTGGCAGGATTTCTGGTTTCCTTATATCAGAGTTCATTTTGACATAAAATTTCAAGGGTCATCATAGCAGCATGTTATCCAACTTTTGATGGCATTATACACAGAATCAAAGCAAAGAAGGATTTGGAAGATTATAAAAGAAATCTGGTTGTATATTTTCTTGCCAAGAAATATCAAAGGAACAATTACAGAACACCTGCTTGTCCCTGAGTCTCCTGGAGGTCCAGCAAGAGCCTCTTTCCTGCTCTGCATTTCCCCTTCAGCAGGCTCTGAGCACACCTGGGACACAGCAAACCCTGTGGGCTGACAGCTCCTGGATGTCTCCACCAATGAGTGCAGTAACTCTGGTTTGTTTAATTCCAGTTCTGTGCTCTAGGTTCAGCCTGGCCACACGATGCCCTCCTGCCATGGGCTGGAGCATGGACACAGGATTCCCTTGGGAAGAGGGAGCACCTTTAGCTGTTGTCTAATCCCATTCCAGGCTGGACACCACGTGGAGCAGGTGCAGGTCCTTGGTCTGAGGGGCAGGGAGGGCTGCAGTGACACCAGGAGCACCCACACTCCACATTCCTCACAGCACTGTGCCTCTGGCAACAAGGAATTCCACTCACACTTACAATAAAGTCTTTGCCACTGCTCATAAAGCACAAAGGCATCTTAAAAGGAGTGGATTTCACTGTTCCACCAATTTAAAACCACTTTTGACTGCCAGAGGTATAATGGAGTTTTAGGATAAATAAGAGTATGGTAGTAATCTGATCTCCTATCCACAGGGGGCCCGATTCTCTTCTCATTTACATCAGTTTTATTTTCTTATAACTCCATTAGTTTCAGTATTTATTTTTGCATGAGTGACAGCAGAATTATGCCCAGTGTAATTACACATGAAGTGTAAAAACCCAACTTGACTAATTTCTCAGTATTAGCCACAAATGCTAGAAGCCAAAATAGATTCTCAATGAAGTAGTCCCTCAGCCAGGTCTTATTCATTATTTCCTCTCCATACCCAGGCTGGACATGCCTCTGAGTTACAGAAAGAAGAATGAGGATGGAGCCAAGGAAAAGCAGTTCAGACAACCTGGGTTCTACTGAGTTTTAGTGTTCAAATAAAACCAGATTTGAAGAGACCTCTTGGGAGCTTCCCTATTCTCTGCAGAGTTCTGCCTTGTTCAAAATGAGAAGGAATAATGGCAGCAAAGTTAAGACCAGCTTGGTAAGGCAAGGATCTGGATACAGTTCCAAGTGATGAATCACTCATTCAATATTTTGCCCATCTCTGGCTGCTCTTGGTTGGGTGGAGTTTTTATAGTTCCACACACAAGGAAGAATGTTCAGGAAAGGACAATATTTTGGAGAATTCCCCTCCAAGCTCTCTTATTATCCTTGACAGCAGGTAATGGAGCCAGAGTTGAGGAATAAAGGGTGATGGCCACAGCCATATTTTGGTTCTTTAGCTGGGAATAAGAGGCCAGGAGCCACCATCCAAGGCAGGCTCCTGATCTTTCTCATCAGACCACACCTTTGAAAGTGCCAGGCCCAGTCTAAAGAAGCACAGGCAGCCATTCTTCATGAGATATTTATTGACTAAAAAAAACCCAAACTTACCTAAAGTTTCAGGGAGCAGGTAAATCTGGAGAAAGCTGACTTTACCACAGAAGTAACCTTGCACTACTGACTTAAATAATAACATATCACCATTAACGGAGTATTTTATTTGTTTCTCCCTTCAGTTTTTAGTGCAAAAGCAATGAGCTCCTCCCATATCCAGCAGCCCCCGAGGACCACAGAGACAGAGGCAGGGCACTTTGCACTTCCCTCCGCCTGCTTTTGTCTCCCCCATCTGTTCTGCCACACAGCCTTCCCGAGCTGGCACGTGTCTGAGCCCTGCTGTCTTGTGAGCTATCCAGTCTTTATGTCGAACACTGATCACTGCTTTCAAAAGCCTTCCTGATAAATAATAGATAAAAGAGAGGAGCCACGGCGTGGTTTCAGGTTTGAGTGCTTCACACACTGGATTAACAAGCGTTACATTTTCAAGGGTGTCAGGAAGAGGCAGGGAATACAGAACAGAAATGGAGGAAAGTGGCAAGAAGAGTTGAAAAAGGAGAGGAGGGAGATCCTGGCCAAGCAGAAGGCTTGGAATGGAAATTGTGTGAAGGCTTAAATTGCATTGGTACACACTGGTGTCCTGCAAAGGCACAGGTGTTCCTGCTGTGACTGCAGCATCCCAATGGGTTCATCACCTGATGGGAACCAGGGGATCCCGATCCCTCTACCTATCCCAGCACTCATCCCAGCTCTCACTGCCACTTCTGAGTGCAATTACTGGGCACCTCGAAGGGTACAAATCACCCTTTGAGTGTCTCTCAAAGCAGTCCTTTGGAATATCAGCCTTTTCCTTGCCAAGCAGTGATGAGCAGCTCTGAGCTCTCAGGTGGAATCCACTCCATAACTGCTGGCTAACACTCACTAACACAGCCTTGGTGACAATTTGTCAGCATTTTTTATAACAAACCCCCAGCTATTCCTCTAAAATCAGGCGTTTAAATAAATATTAATTTTTTTCAATAACTCAGCTAGGAGTTGAATGCAGAACATTACTTTTTGATTTTCATCACTTTCATTCTACCTCCACTCTTCCCATTTCAACCATAACCAGAACCTGCCAGGATTTCTAAAATCAAATATAATGAAAAGTAATTACTAAAACCCATATTTGATTGCAAACATAAACCCCACATAGCTACTTTATAGATTTCTTAATTCAGAGCAAATGTATTTTAAAAAATAATTAAAATTGAAATTTGAAGGAATTAAAGAAGTTTTTATTATCTGTGTTCTCTTTCTCTCTCAGACTCAAAATCTTTTTAGAGCTATGGATGGTAGAAAGTATGTATTTATTTCAGGAAGATTAGAAAAACACATCTGTGATTTGTTAGTCTCAAATATCTTGGCATTTCACGTTTTGGTTTGCCTCTTCTTTCCTGCAAATATCTTCCTTTTTACTTTTTGAGATCAGTAACAAAAATAGAATTACTCTTTTTAAAAACATCTAGATATTTTTAATGTTTTATTAATGTTTATCAACTTTGGTCCTGTCTTTCTGCCATCTGATGTGTCAAGATCACTCTGCATACCTCTGATGGCAGATACTCTTTTTGCCAAAACTCTATTGGGTTGGGTTACCACCAAAGACAAGCCTTTATTATACCTGTGAAAAATTCAGAATGCCAAATTTCATCAGTTTTTGAAACCAAATAGATGCAAAGTGCTGCAATAGGCAGGGGAACAAAGACTCATTTCGTGTTCAGATAAAAGATTTCAATTTTTGCTTTTAGAAAACATTGCATGAAGTAACTAGGTCAGAGCTGTGCTAAACCCACACTTCATTTATCTGATATGCGTGCTGCATAACAGTTCTGTTTAGTAGTTTACATTTGACCTGAATTAAATATGAAGCTCAAAATATATGAAAAAACAATAATAAGAGGTCTGACTTTCCACAAAGCTTCCATGCTAAACATGTGACATCTTCTGTCTGTCCAGTTCCACAGCAGCCCTGCTGCTCCTGGCCACAGCCCCGGATCCTCCCCCTGCTGCAGACTCCGGGCAGGGGCAGGCTGGCACCAACACCACGAGGAAAGGTGTCTTCATCCCTGAAGGGCCTCTGTGCCACAAAGCTGCAATCCAAAAGCCTACTGAAAAGAAAGCAGCAGGCCTCAGTGTTAGCTTTAGTTCTGTAGGACTCACGTCTGTCATCACCTCTCACAACAGCAGCATTTGTGCAGGGGGCCCAGGCAGGGCTGGGGAGCCTGGCAGCAGCCCCAGAGCAGCTCCCAGCTCAGGTGTGCTGAGCAGAGCCAGCAAAGCTGCTCTGGAGGCACTGAGAGAGGAGCCAGGTGCAGAGGGGCCAGCCCTTCGGAGAGCACACCCCCAGGATGGCCACCAGGGAAGGGCTTTGGCCACCAGGGAAAGGGTTTGGCCAGCAGGGAAGGGCTTTGGCCAGCAGGGAAAGGCTTTGGCCAGCAGGGAAGGGCTTTGGCCAGCAGGGAAGGGGTTTGGCCCCAGGAGGTCCCTGACCCCTCCACTGGGAAGGGCTCCTGAACTCCATCACCATAACGAGCCCCTGTCACTGCAGTGACCCAGAGCAGGAGCATTCCCTCATGGAGGAATAGCACTGAGACTTGTCATGTCCAGAGGAACCAAAGGACTTTGGTGAAGGGTTACAGCCCTTTCTTTGGATCCAGATACAAATAGGGCCTCACAGGAGGGACACAGCTCTTAGAAAAAAATCTTGAGCTAGATTCACACCAAAGGTCGAAAGCAAATTTCAGTTGAAACTCTCCTAGTGATGATCATTTCTGAATATGTACTTGTACTTACAACACCCACAAAAGCTGCAAATTCTTTATTTTCTGCAGTACTGTGAGATGCAGGTAACCCTGAGGTATCAGAAAAAATTAAAAAAATGGGAAAAATTTTTTTCTTTGGCAAGTGAGTGATTTGGAAAATGTTTGGCAAGATGTTTTACAATACATGGAAGTGGCCTGAAAAAATGTGCATGAATAGTCAATCCCATTAAATAAAACACCTTGTATAAAAGGATTTTTCCCAGGTTCAGCAGATGAAATTTAACTTTCCTGCACTTTGTGTAGGGTTCTTCTCCCTGACCATCTCCTCACAAGGCAGTTCCTTCACAGCACCTCTCATTAGCCACTGCTCCAGCTACCAGGCTGTGAGAGACTCTGCAAATCAACCCCAGCAGACCCTTTGTGATTTATCTTTGTGCAAGAGCAGGAGTTGGCTTTCAGCTGCCAAAGTAATCCTTCCATGACACCACAGTTTTTACTTCCCCTGCCTTCTAGGGATATTTCAGAGATATGTAAATCAAGAGTGGGGTGGATGTGTGCACCACCTGCCTGCATTAACAGATCTCTGCAAAAGCTTTGCCTGCTCACCACAAGCCTCCTGTTAGTGAGTGTTCCAGCCAGGGCACCTGAAAGAGGCTGTGAGGAGAGTCCACCAGGCTCCCTTTGTGCCACCTTTACCTGCTGGGCCACACTGCCCAAGAACCTTTGAAAAGCAAAGGAATCTGCTCCTTGGCAAGCAGGACTTGCTCCAGTGCACCAGACCTGAGCACAGGCACTGCTTTATGTAAGAAGAAAACTGCTGTAGTGGCATTTTCCCTTTTAATGCATCATGTCCAAAATGAGGAAATTAGTCAGGTTGCTAATGTCCTTTTAAATGATATATGCTTATGTGTTATATAATGTATAAGCATTAAATATACTTTCTTTCCCCTTTTGGGGGGCAGCATACGGTTTTGCTTGTGAATCAAAAAAAGTTTATACTTTCTTCCCTAGCACTTGAACTAGGAAGCTGAAGCTGAGAGGAAGGGGAAAAGTGTTCTTCATATTCTGTGATGAGACATTTCTGAATTAATGGATCTCCACTGTGGCTTTCAGGGTTTGCTTTCTTGCTTACAATTAGCTGAAGGTCTGCCAATTAAATCTCTAATTCCTAATCTAGCAGTCTTCCCAGAGAAGATGAATCAAACACCTGGGAACTGAAACTCAGCACTCTCTGGGGCAGTGGAGCTGTTGGAGCCAGCAGAGGCAGTGGTTTGGTGGTGCAGCTTTCCCACCTGCCCTTCACCAACAGCTCCTCAGGCTTCCCCTTCCCTCTCCCGAGCCTGCAGGGCCCTATTAGCTAATGACCTACTTTGGCATCCCCAGATGCTCCTTTATGGCTAAGGAGTTAATGTTTTCCCTGCCTAATTATCTAGCTGTTTATTAGAAGTTAAACACTGGGATAATTTGTTCACAGGTTGGTC
This sequence comes from Sitta europaea, assembly GCA_013400255.1. Classification (NCBI taxonomy): domain Eukaryota; kingdom Metazoa; phylum Chordata; class Aves; order Passeriformes; family Sittidae; genus Sitta; species Sitta europaea. The sequence continues at coordinate 43,257 of VXBS01003683.1, read as the reverse complement.
CAGACTTGAAGTTAATTCTTTGCCAGCCCTGCACCAGTACTTCCACATCTGGAAGTGTATCCATTTTTTCCAAGCTCTATTAGCTGATTGCATTAAAGTTATTTGCTGCCTCTTCAAATCTGACCTTGCTAGTTTTTTACTCTGATAATTTAGGCTACATCCAGTGGTCTGAGTGTCAGATTTTGCCCACTGGTCCCTCACTCTTGCTCTAAGGTGGCTTCCTGCTCACTGCCTGCTATTCTGAGACCATCAGATGTTTCTCTGTTGGTTAAAAAATCCTGGATTGAAGGTGGACCTTCTGAATACACCCCTTGAAGCCCACACATGGATTAAAGATTAATTTTGCTGTATGAGGATAAGCAGATTATGACAGTACCATTCAGGCTTGCTCTGTTGACACTCCATGATTTCTTCTTTCCAGTACATAGTGACAATTTAAAAGTCAAGCTGGATAACTGATTGGAATTAGAGTGTTTGTTCTTTACTGAATAAGCACCATCTTCATTAGGTCAAATCCCTAAGGACCTACCCCAACAACTTTCCTAACTGAATAATTATGGGCATCTCCTTTCAGCAACAGGAACAAAGGAGCTGTAAGACTCATAGGTTGTTAAATTCTGGCTCAACCACCCACCTGACCCCCAACCCACACCTGGGGAAAAAAAAAGACAAAAATAAAACCTCCTCAGTAATTTAGCTCTTTTTCCTGAAAAAAAAAAAAAAAAAAAAAAAAAAAAAAAAAGGGAAAAAATCCAGAAAACAAGAATTTTTACATAAGTAAACAGATGATTAATCATTGGTACAAAGGACCAAGAGAAGAGAAAGGTGCAATGTCTCTCTGGAAACCCTACCATAAACATACATAAATTCCTTCAATAAATGCAGGTGTGCTGGATTTAAACAGGTAAAATCATATGAGCCACAGTTCTTTCTAGATGTAAATGCAATTCATTTTCTTATATAAGATCTATCTGAGGCATTATCCTAGAAAAATATGTCATTGTCAAATTAGCCCAGTTCTGTACTGGGATCTAATATTCTCGTCCTTAAGATAGGTGTGATTCTCAACATGTAGGAGTACTCCAGAAATTCCTAAATCGGTGCCTGAGTGACAAAAATGATTAACACTTATAACATATATAGGATTTTTCAACAGAAAATACTAAATGGTTTTCATGAAGGAAATGTGCATAGTTAACTCCATCTTATGGGTGGGAAAAAAAAAGAGACCCAGGCAAGCACAGTGACTGTTTAAAGGCTATCCCCATCAGATCCATTTCCTGTCCACTGCTCATTTTAGTCTCAGAGGATCTCTTTTTCAAATCACAAAAAAGTAAGAACAGTCACTGCCCAGTGATGCCAAAGATGCCAGCAAATCACAGGGGGGTGAAAACGTGTGAAGATGAACAGCAAGTGAGTGCTAAGGAGAGGTCAGCACAGACTTTCTCATAATACTTTTGCCAGGAAAGAACATCAGCTGTCTACTCCCCCAGTCCTTAGATCTGATACTACTTGTTCCCAACTCAAACTCCTCCCAGGATATTTAATTAAAACGTAGTTGGGACACTGCTGCATTGCCTGAAGCACATCCAGTCCAACTGTCCAGCTCTCATTCCTCACATTCCTTCAATAAAAGTGAAATTATTAACAATGGAAATGGCACTTCATCCTTTCTTTCTGCACAATCATTTTACTCCAGGCCTGGTCCAGGTGAGGAGGAGTTTTAGGAGTTCCCTGCTCTGCTCATGTGCCATCAACAAAGGAGCAATGTCCAGGTATCCAAGGGGACCCCAATTAGAAACTTTCTCATCTGAGATGTGACACAATAGTAGGGACCATCTGTGTACCTCTGTGATTGGGAGTTGTGAGGATGTCTACAAAAAAGATACCCTGCCCTGCCCTGTGACTTTGGATTGCACCTCTGGAGGAAGCTGAGCTTCCAAGGGCTTCTCTGGCTCAAGCTCTAACCCTGACTGTGTAGAACACAGAATTCTGCTGGCCTTGCACCCAGTACCAGCACAAAACCTAAAGCTGAATAGACAACTGAAGTTAAAACTAGAACAACTTCTTCTGGAGAAGCCAGCAGCTCCCTGCCTCTGCTCACATCCTGCTTTGTGCTGCAGTGACTGAGATTATTTTACAAGCACAAGCAAAAGAGTTTTACAAAGCAGAGAAGAACAGACTCAGATAAAGCAGAGCAGGGCCTCCAGCTGGGGACCTGTGCATGTGAGGGAAAGAGATATGTGAATAAAGTAACTATTTATCCATAATAAATATACTGTAGAAACATCAATTAAAGCTTGTCATTAATGACTTCTGCACCAGATCCTCTTCAGGCAAATAATAATTATTAAAAATATGCTTATTGAGTTACTTTCCATTAAAATGTTCTAACCTATTGAGCACCTAATTAGCATACAATAAATTAACCATTTAAATAACAATTACTTTCTTCAGTCAAATGTGTTAGAAGCAGTGATTAATGGACTATTGATTACAATAGATCCAAGAAACTCACAAAATTACAGCATGTCCATGTGTGTGTCTATCATTACTCCTAAAGTAATTGCAATTTCAGGAGGCAAGTCAGCACAGCATAGAAGCTGGGCTGACATGCTCTGAAAGACCAACAGCTACAAGATCTTTCTTGACAGCACATGGCTGGCCTGGTTTGCTGGAGCAATGAGAATTGAGGAGCCAGCCACTGGGGTGATGCTGAAGAATGAGTCAAATATTCTGGATCACATAAAGATAGAGCATAAAGGGCAGTGGTTTGGGGGAGCTGACTGGACAAACCCACTGAAAGCTGTTTTCATTGTGTTTTCTCAGTACAATGCCAGTGAGCACTCCTTTTGTGTCACTCCTAGAGCATCGTGTCAGGCAGAAAATCTTAGCAGCCCATGCCAGGAACTGTTTAATCTACAGCAGAGATGACAGCAAAAATCCCCTTAGCTCAGAGGGGCCTCTTCTATCCCTTGTCCAAGTTTCCAAAGATGGTGATGATGTCCAGAAGATAAAATCAGATTATTTAAACCAGTGTAGCATCCTTTTTCCTGCACATGGGAAGAGCCTGTTGTGTTACCTGTCTGCCCATGATCACTGGATGAAGCTGTAAGATCTGATCAGTCCAAAACACCCCCTGGAACAAATGCAAGGTACAAAAGAGCCCAAGTGCCAAGCACTGTACAAATAAGCAAACAGATTTGCCTGTAAGCATTTTGGTAAAGAGGAGGATTTGGAGATCTATAAAAATAAGCAGGCCCATAACAAACCACGGAGATAATTAAATCAGTGCAATGAAATATCAAATGCTGGCAGCCCACAAAGAATTTGATGATGATAATAATAATAAGGACTCAGAAAAAGAAGAGAGAAAATTGGTCCATTAAAAATAATGGTGAACAAAATGAGGACCATGTGATGGAGAAAAGGGCATGTTACACAATAATTTTAAACTGTTGTCTCTGTGGAGAGAGGCCTTCTAAGGTAGTTATTTCTTCTACATCACTGAAAGATATTGTGCAAGCCTTGGAATATCCAACATCTCTATTAAAAAAGCCAGACTCTCAGCCAGGTTCTGAATTTGGCACATCTCCCTCCCTCACTTTCAAAGAGGTAATTTAAAGGATCTGGGGAGCTGGGTCAGTATATAAGAATGCAGAATATGGACTATGTACTACAATGCCCATTTATCCTCTGAATAAGAAGTTCATGGGCATTTTCCCATCTGGGAGTAAGTATGGATTAAAGTATAAACTTTATTCCCATTATAAATACACTGGAAATGGGTATAAATATGTATAACATAAATTAAGAATAAGAACAACGTGTACATCCTGGCAGGGCCAATTAAAGATCTGCAAGTCCAAAAATCTCCACATTGTATGAAATTTATCCAAGTGAAGCACAAAACTAAATGGAAATATTTGTCTGAGGAAGCACAGAGTTTTGGAAATCAGTGTTTGATTGAAGACTGAGGAAGGGGCCAGGCTCTCTCGCTTGACTCACACACACACATCCTTGGGACACCCTGGCTATCACTTCCCCATATTTATAATATTCCTCTTTTCATCACACGCTTTTAGCAGCTGCCTGACACACTGCCCTGGGAAGCAGCTCCAGCGTCAGCCAAGAGACACCGGGAGCAGGGCAGGGCAGGAGGGCTTTACCTGGAGGGATGCACCTGCTCATTGCAGCCCTGTGCACACACATGTCTCTTTTTAAATCGAGTGATAACAAAGGGCAGAAAACAACGATGCAGGAATATCTTTCCAGCTCGATAAGGAATAACACTTGACCTGACGCATGGTTTTATTCAGCTCATCTATCATTCGGGATTTGCTTGGTGCTTCTGACAGCACAGAAGGTAAATACAGGAGATATTCTCGTTCCCCTGCTGACAGACACACACACCCCCCCCGTGAGCTCTCACCTCAGTGTGCTGAGCGGATGCTGCCGAGGGCTCGGGATGGAGCTGAGCAGCTCAGGTTGTCACTGCCAGCTGCAGCAGGGAGGCAAAAGGCGACTCCCTCCCTCTTGTGCATCCCTCTCGCTCCTGCTCCTGCTGTAACGCGGGGCTCCCACACGCAGCGATTGGAATGCGAATGATGGCATCGGGGCTGACACCTGTAACTGCGGGGCCAGGCGGGGACAGCTGCTCCGGCCCGCGGGGGTGGGCACTGGCACCCACTGGGGACTGGCACCCACTGGGGTGGGGACTGGAACCCACTGGGGACTGGGACCCACTGGGGTGGGCACTGGCACCCACTGGGATGGGGACTGGCACCCACTGGGATGGGCACTGGGACTCACTGGGATGGGGACTGGAACCCACTGGGGACTGGGACCCACTGGGATGGGGGCTGACACTCTGGGATGCGGCTGGCACTCTGGGATGGGCACTGGCACTCTGGGTTGGGGGTTGGCACTCTGGGATGGGGACTGGAACCCACTGGGGACTGGGACCCACTGGGATGGGGGCTGACACTCTGGGATGCGGCTGGCACTCTGGGATGGGCACTGGCCCTCTGGGATGGGCACTGGCACTCTGGGAT